>CM056199.1:129057065-129284565 GCA_029692085.1 Gymnothorax javanicus
GCTCTGCTGTATGACAGGTGTGTAAAGCTCTGCTGTGTGACAGGTGTGTTTAGCTATGCTGTATGACAGGTGTGTTCAGCTCTGCTGTGTGACAGGTGTGTTCAGCTCTGCTGTGTGACAGGTGTGTTCAGCTCTGCTGTGTGACAGGTGTGTTCAGCTCTGCTGTGTGACAGGTGTGTTCAGCTCTGCTGTGTGACAGTGTGTTAAGCTCTGCTGTATGACAGGTGTGTTCAGCTCTGCTGTGTGACAGGTGTGTTCAGCTCTGCTGTGTGACAGGTGTGTTCAACTCTGCTGTGTGACAGGTGTGTTCAGCTCTGCTGTGTGACAGGTGTGTTCAGCTCTGCTGTGTGACAGGTGTGTTCAGCTCTGCTGTGTGACAGGTGTGTTCAGCTCTGCTGTGTGACAGGTGTGTTCAGCTCTGCTGTGTGACAGGTGTGTTCAGCTCTGCTGTATGACAGGTGTGTTCAGGTCTACTGTATGACAGGTGTGTTCAGCTCTGCTGTGTGACAGGTGTGTTCAGCTCTGCTGTGTGACAGGTGTGTTCAGCTCTGCTGTGTGACAGGTGTGTTCAGCTCTGCTGTATGACAGGTGTGTTCAGCTCTGCTGTGTGACAGGTGTGTTCAGCTCTGCTGTGTGACAGGTGTGTTCAGCTCTGCTGTGTGACAGGTTTGTTCAGCTTTACTGTGTGACAGGTGTGTTCAGCTCTGCTGTGTGACAGGTGTGTTCAGTCTGCTGTATGACAGGTGTGTTCAGCTCTGCTGTGTGACAGGTGTGTTCAGCTCTGCTGTGTGACAGGTGTGTTCAGCTCTGCTGTGTGACAGGTGTGTTCAGCTCTGCTGTGTGACAGGTGTGTTCAGCTCTGCTGTGTGACAGGTGTGTGTTCAGCTCTGCTGTATGACAGGTGTGACAGGTGTGTTGACAGGTTTGTTCTGCTGTGTGACAGGTGTGTTCAGCTCTGCTGTGTGACAGGTGTGTTCAGCTGCTGTATGACAGGTGTGTTCAGCTCTGCTGTGTGACAGGTGTGTTCAGCTCTGCTGTGTGACAGGTGTTCAGCTCTGCTGTGTGACAGGTGTGTTCAGCTCTGCTGTGTGACAGGTGTTCAGCTCTGCTGTTCAGCAGCTCTGCTGTGTGACAGGACAGCTCTGCTGTATGACAGGTGTTCAGCTCTGCTGTGTGACAGGTGTGTTCAGCTCTGCTGTGTGACAGGTGTGTTCAGCTCTGCTGTATGACAGGTGTGTTCAGCTCTGCTGTGTGACAGGTGTGTTCAGCTCTGCTGTGTGACAGGTGTGTTCAGCTCTGCTGTGTAACAGGTGTGTTCAGCTCTGCTGTGACAGGTGTGTTCAGCTCTGCTGTGTGACAGGTGTGTTCAGCTCTGCTGTATGACAGGTGTGTTCAGCTCTGCTGTATGACAGGTGTGTTCAGCTCTGCTGTGTGACAGGTGTGTTCAGCTCTGCTGTATGACAGGTGTGTTCAGCTCTGCTGTGTGACAGGTGTGTTCAGCTCTGCTGTGTGACAGGTGTGTTCAGCTCTGCTGTGTGACAGGTGTGTTCAGCTCTGCTGTGTGACAGGTGTGTTCAGCTCTGCTGTTGACAGGTGTGTGTTCAGCTCTGCTGTATGACAGGTGTGTTCAGCTCTGCTGTGTGACAGGTGTGTTCAGCTCTGCTGTGTGTGACAGGTGTGTTCAGCTCTGCTGTGTGACAGGTGTGTTCAGCTCTGCTGTGTGACAGGTGTGTTCAGCTCTGCTGTGTGACAGGTGTGCTGTGTCAGCTGTGTTCTGCTGTGTGACAGGTGTGTTCAGCTCTGCTGTGTGACAGGTGTGTTCAGCTCTGCTGTGTGACAGGTGTGTTCAGCTCTGCTGTGTGACAGGTGTGTTCAGCTCTGCTGTGTGACAGGTGTGTTCAGCTCTGCTGTGTGACAGGTGTGTTCAGCTCTGCTGTGTGACAGGTGTTCAGCTCTGCTGTATGACAGGTGTGTTCAGCTCTGCTGTGACAGGTGTGTTCAGCTCTGCTGTGTGACAGGTGTGTTCAGCTCTGCTGTATGACAGGTGTGTTCAGCTCTGCTGTATGACAGGTGTGTTCAGCTCTGCTGTGTGACAGGTGTGTTCAGCTCTGCTGTGTGACAGGTGTGTTCAGCTCTGCTGTGTGACAGGTGTGTTCAGCTCTGCTGTGTGACAGGTGTGTTCAGCTCTGCTGTGTGACAGGTGTGTTCAGCTCTGCTGTTGACAGGTGTGTTCAGCTCTGCTGTGTGACAGGTGTGTTCAGCTCTGCTGTGTGTGTTCAGCTCTGCTGTGTGACAGGTGTGTTCAGCTCTGCTGTGACAGGTGTGTTCAGCTCTGCTGTGTGACAGGTGTGTTCAGCTCTGCTGTGTGACAGGTGTGTTCAGCTCTGCTGTGTGACAGGTGTTCAGCTCTGCTGTGTGACAGGTGTGTTCAGCTCTGCTGTGTGACAGGTGTGTTCTGCTCTGCTCTGCAGGTGTGTTCAGACTGCTGTGTGTTTCAGCTCTGCTGTGTGACAGGTGTGTTCAGCTCTGCTGTGTGACAGGTGTGTTCAGCTGCTGAGCTCTGCTGTGTGACAGGTGTGTTCAGCTCTGCTGTGTGACAGGTGTGTTCAGCTCTGCTGTGTGACAGGTGTGTTCAGCTCTGCTGTGTGACAGGTGTGTTCAGCTCTGCTGTATGACAGGTGTGTTCAGCTCTGCTGTGTGACAGGTGTGTTCAGCTCTGCTGTGTGACAGGTGTGTTCAGCTCTGCTGTGTGACAGGTGTGTTCAGCTCTGCTGTGTGACAGGTGTGTTCAGCTCTGCTGTGTGACAGGTGTGTTCAGCTCTGCTGTGTGACAGGTGTGTTCAGCTCTGCTGTGTGACAGGTGTGTTCAGCTCTGCTGTGTGACAGGTGTGTTCAGCTCTGCTGTGTGACAGGTGTGTTCAGCTCTGCTGTGACAGGTGTGTTCAGCTCTGCTGTGTGACAGGTGTGTTCAGCTCTGCTGTGTGACAGGTGTGTTCAGCTCTGCTGTGTGACAGGTGTGTTCAGCTCTGCTGTGTGACAGGTGTGTTCAGCTCTGCTGTATGACAGGTGTGTTCAGCTCTGCTGTGTGACAGGTGTGTTCAGCTCTGCTGTGTGACAGGTGTGTTCAGCTCTGCTGTGTGACAGGTGTGTTCAGCTCTGCTGTGTGACAGGTGTGTTCAGCTCTGCTGTGTGACAGGTGTGTTCAGCTCTGCTGTGTGACAGGTGTGTTCAGCTCTGCTGTGTGACAGGTGTGTTCAGCTCTGCTGTGTGACAGGTGTGTTCAGCTCTGCTGTGTGACAGGTGTGTTCAGCTCTGCTGTGTGACAGGTGTGTTCAGCTCTGCTGTGTGACAGGTGTGTTCAGCTCTGCTGTGTGACAGGTGTGTTCAGCTCTGCTGTGTGACAGGTGTGTTCAGCTCTGCTGTGTGACAGGTGTGTTCAGCTCTGCTGTGTGACAGGTGTGTTCAGCTCTGCTGTGTGACAGGTGTGTTCAGCTCTGCTGTGTGACAGGTGTGTTCAGCTCTGCTGTGTGACAGGTGTGTTCAGCTGCTGTGTGACAGGTGTGTTCAGCTCTGCTGTATGATAGGTGTGTTCAGCTCTGCTGTGTGACAGGTGTGTTCAGCTCTGTTGTGTCACAGGTGTGTTCAGCTCTGCTGTGTGACAGGTGTGTTCAGCTCTGTTGTGTGACAGGTGTGTTCAGCTCTGCTGTGTGTTCAGCTCTGCTGTGACAGGTGTGTTCAGCTGTATGACAGGTGTTCAGCTCTGCTGTTGTGTTCAGCTCTGCAGCAGCTCTGCTGTGTGACAGGTGTGTTCAGCTCTGCTGTATGACAGGTGTGTTCAGCTCTGCTGTATGACAGGTGTGTTCAGCTCTGCTGTGTGACAGGTGTGTTCAGCTCTGCTGTGTGCAGGTGTGTTCAGCTCTGCTGTGTGACAGGTGTGTTTCAGCTCTGCTGTGTGACAGGTGTGTTCAGCTCTGCTGTGTGACAGGTGTGTTCAGCTCTGCTGTGTGACAGGTGTGTTCAGCTCTGCTGTGTGACAGGTGTGTTCAGCTCTGCTGTGTGACAGGTGTGTTCAGCTCTGCTGTGTGACAGATGTGTTCAGCTCTGCTGTGTGACAGGCTCTGCTGTGTTCAGCTCTGCTGTGTGACAGGTGTGTTCAGCTCTGCTGTGTGACAGGTGTGTTCAGCTCTGCTGTGTGACAGGTGTGTTCAGCTCTGCTGTGTGACAGGTGTGTTCAGCTCTGCTGTGTGACAGGTGTGTTCAGCTCTGCTGTGCTCTGCTGTGTGACAGGTGTGTTCAGCTCTGCTGTGTGACAGGTGTGTTCAGCTCTGCTGTGTGACAGGTGTGTTCAGCTCTGCTGTGTGACAGGTGTGTTCAGCTCTGCTGTGTGACAGGTGTGTTCAGCTCTGCTGTGTGACAGGTGTGTTCAGCTCTGCTGTATGACAGGTGTGTTCAGCTCTGCTGTGTGACAGGTGTGTTCAGCTCTGCTGTGTGACAGGTGTGTTCAGCTCTGCTGTGTGACAGGTGTGTTCAGCTCTGCTGTGTGACAGGTGTGTTCAGCTCTGCTGTATGACAGGTGTGTTCAGCTCTGCTGTGTGACAGGTGTGTTCAGCTCTGCTGCTGTGTGTTCAGCTCTGCTGTGTGACAGGTGTGTTCAGCTCTGCTGTGTGACAGGTGTGTTCAGCTCTGCTGTGTGACAGGTGTGTTCAGCTCTGCTGTATGACAGGTGTGTAAACCTCTGCTGTGTGACAGGTGTGTTCAGCTCTGCTGTGTGACAGGTGTGTTCAGCTCTGCTCTGCTGTGTTCAGCTGACTGTGTGTGTGTGTTCAGCTCTGCTGTGTGACAGGTGTGTTCAGCTCTGCTGTGTGACAGGTGTGTTCAGCTCTGCTGTGTGACAGGTGTGTTCAGCTCTGCTGTGTGACAGGACAGGTGTGTTCAGCTCTGCTGTGTGACAGTTCAGCTCTGCTGTATGACAGGTGTGTTCAGCTCTGCTGTGTGACAGGTGTGTTCAGCTCTGCTGTGCTCTGCTGCTGTGTGACAGGTGTGTTCAGCTCTGCTGTGTGACAGGTGTGTTCAGCTCTGCTGTGACAGGTGTTTCAGCTCTGCTGCTGTGTGACAGGTGTGTTCAGCTCTGCTGTGTGACAGGTGTGTTCACTCTGCTGTGTGACAGGTGTGTTCAGCTCTGCTGTGACTGTGTGACAGGTGTGTTCAGCTCTGCTGTGACAGGTGTGTTCAGCTCTGCTGTGACAGGTGACAGGTGTGTTCAGCCTCTGTGTGTATGACAGGTGTGTTCAGCTCTGCTGTGTGACAGGTGTGTTCAGCTGTGTTCAGCTCTGCTGTGTGACAGGTGTGTTCAGCTCTGCTGTGTGACAGGTGTGTTCAGCTCTGCTGCTGTTCAGCTCTGACAGGTGTGTTCAGCTCTGCTGTGTGACAGGTGTGTTCAGCTCTGCTGTGTGACAGGTGTGTTCAGCTCTGCTGTGTGACAGGTGTGTTCAGCTCTGCTGTGTGACAGGTGTGTTCAGCTCTGCTGTGTGACAGATGTGTTCAGCTCTGCTGTGTGACAGGTGTGTTCAGCTCTGCTGTGTGACAGGTGTGTTCAGCTCTGCTGTGTGACAGGTGTGTTCAGCTCTGCTGTTCAGCTCTGCTGTGTGACAGGTGTGTTCAGCTCTGCTGTGTGACAGGTGTGTTCAGCTCTGCTGTGTGACAGGTGTGTTCAGCTCTGCTGTGTGACAGGTGTGTTCAGCTCTGCTGTGTGACAGGTGTGTTCAGCTCTGCTGTGTGACAGGTGTGTTCAGCTCTGCTGTGTGACAGGTGTGTTCAGCTCTGCTGTGTGACAGGTGTGTTCAGCTCTGCTGTGTGACAGGTGTGTTCAGCTCTGCTGTGTGACAGGTGTGTTCAGCTCTGCTGTGTGACAGGTGTGTTCAGCTCTGCTGTGTGACAGGTGTGTTCAGCTCTGCTGTGTGACAGGTGTGTTCAGCTCTGCTGTGTGACAGGTGTGTTCAGCTCTGCTGTATGACAGGTGTGTTCAGCTCTGCTGTATGACAGGTGTGTTCAGCTCTGCTGTGACATGTGTGTTCAGCTCTGCTGTATGACAGGTGTGTTCAGCTCTGCTGTATGACAGGTGTGTTCAGCTCTGCTGTATGACAGGTGTGTTCAGCTCTGCTGTGTGACAGGTGTGTTCAGCTCTGCTGTATGACAGGTGTGTTTAGCTCTGTATGACAGGTGTGTTCAGCTCTGCTGTGACAGGTGTGTTCAGCTCTGCTGTGTGTGACAGGTGTGTTCAGCTCTGCTGTGTGACAGGTGTGTTCAGCTCTGCTGTATGACAGGTGTGTTCAGCTCTGCTGTGTGACAGGTGTGTTCAGCTCTGTGTGTGTGTTCAGCTCTGCTGTGTGACAGGTGTGTTCAGCTCTGCTGTGTGACAGGTGTGTTCAGCTCTGCTGTGTGACAGGTGTGTTCAGCTCTGCTGTGTGACAGGTGTGTTCAGCTCTGCTGTGTGACAGGTGTGTTCAGCTCTGCTGTGTGACAGGTGTGTTCAGCTCTGCTGTGTGACAGGTGTGTTCAGCTCTGCTGTGTGACAGGTGTGTTCAGCTCTGCTGTGTGACAGGTGTGTTCAGCTCTGCTGTGTGACAGGTGTGTTCAGCTGTGTGTGACAGGTGTGTTCAGCTCTGCTGTGTGACAGGTGTGTTCAGCTCTGCTGTGTGACAGGTGTTCACTCTGCTGTGTGACAGGTGTGTTCAGCTCTGCTGTGTGACAGGTGTGTTCAGCTCTGCTGTGTGACAGGTGTGTTCAGACAGTATGACAGGTGTGTTTTCAGCTCTGCTGTGTGACAGGTGTGTTCAGCTCTGCTGTGTGACAGGTGTGTTCAGCTCTGCTGTGTGACAGGTGTGTTCAGCTCTGCTGTGTGACAGGTGTGTTCAGCTCTGCTGTGTGACAGGTGTGTTCAGCTCTGCTGTGTGACAGGTGTGTTCAGCTCTGCTGTGTGACAGGTGTGTTCAGCTCTGCTCTGCTGTGTGACAGACAGTTCAGCTCTGCTGTTGACAGGTGTGTTCAGCTCTGCTGTGTGACAGGTGTGTTCAGCTCTGCTGTGTGACAGGTGTGTTCAGCTCTGCTGTGACAGGTGTGTTCAGCTCTGCTGTGTGACAGGTGTGTTCAGCTCTGCTGTGTGACAGGTGTGTTCAGCTCTGCTGTGTGACAGGTGTGTTCAGCTCTGCTGTGTGACAGGTGTGTTCAGCTCTGCTGTGTGACAGGTGTGTTCAGCTCTGCTGTGTGACAGGTGTGTTCAGCTCTGCTGTGTGACAGGTGTGTTCAGCTCTGCTGTATGACAGGTGTGTTCAGCTCTGCTGTGTGTGACAGGTGTGTTCAGCCTGCTGTGTGACAGGTGTGTTCAGCTCTGCTGTGTGACAGGTGTGTTCAGCTCTGCTGTGTGACAGGTGTGTTCAGCTCTGCTGTGACAGGTGTGTTCAGCTCTGCTGTGTGACAGGTGTGTTCAGCTCTGCTGTATGACAGGTGTGTTCAGCTCTGCTGTGTGACAGGTGTGTTCAGCTCTGCTGTATGACAGGTGTGTTCAGCTCTGCTGTGTGACAGGTGTGTTCAGCTCTGCTGTGTGACAGGTGTGTTCAGCTCTGCTGTATGACAGGTGTGTTCAGCTCTGCTGTTTGACAGGTGTGTTCAGCTCTGCTGTGTGACAGGTGTGTTCAGCTCTGCTGTATGACAGGTGTGTTCAGCTCTGCTGTGTGACAGGTGTGTTCAGCTCTGCTGTGTGACAGGTGTGTTCAGCTCTGCTGTGTGACAGGTGTGTTCAGCTCTGCTGTGTGACAGGTGTGTTCTGCTGTGTGACAGGTGTGTTCAGCTCTGCTGTGTGACAGGTGTGTTCAGCTCTGCTGTGTGACAGGTGTGTTCAGCTCTGCTGTGTGACAGGTGTGTTCAGCTCTGCTGTGTGACAGGTGTGTTCAGCTCTGCTGTGTGACAGGTGTGTTCAGCTCTGCTGTATGACAGGTGTGTTCAGCTCTGCTGTGTGACAGGTGTGTGTGTTCAGCTCTGCTGTGTGACAGGTGTGTTCAGCTCTGCTGTGTGACAGGTGTGTTCAGCTCTGCTGTATGACAGGTGTGTTCAGCTCTGCTGTATGACAGGTGTGTTCAGCTCTGCTGTATGACAGGTGTGTTCAGCTCTGCTGTGTGACAGGTGTGTTCAGCTCTGCTGTGTGACAGGTGTGTTCAGCTCTGCTGTATGACAGGTGTGTTCAGCTCTGCTGTGTGACAGGTGTGTTCAGCTCTGCTGTGTGACAGGTGTGTTTTCAGCTCAGCTCTGCTGTGTGACAGGTGTGTTCAGCTCTGCTGTGTGACAGGTGTGTTCAGCTCTGCTGTCAGGTGTGTTCAGCTCTGCTGTATGACAGGTGTGTTCAGCTCTGCTGACAGACAGTGTGTTCAGCTCTGCTGTAGACAGGTGTGTTCAGCTCTGCTGTGTGACAGGTGTGTTCAGCTCTGCTGTGTGACAGGTGTGTTCAGCTCTGCTGTGTGACAGGTGTGTTCAGCTCTGCTGTGTGACAGGTGTGTTCAGCTCTGCTGTGTGACAGGTGTGTTCAGCTCTGCTGTATGACAGGTGTGTTCAGCTCTGCTGTGTGACAGGTGTGTTCAGCTCTGCTGTGTGACAGGTGTGTTCAGCTCTGCTGTGTGACAGGTGTGTTCAGCTCTGCTGTGTGACAGGTGTGTTCAGCTCTGCTGTATGACAGGTGTGTTCAGCTCTGCTGTATGACAGGTGTGTTCAGCTCTGCTGTGTGCTCAGCTGTGTTCAGCTCTGCTGCTGTGTGACAGGTGTGTTCAGCTCTGCTGTATGACAGGTGTGTTCAGCTCTGCTGTATGACAGGTGTGTTCAGCTCTGCTGTATGACAGGTGTGTTCAGCTCTGCTGTATGACAGGTGTGTTCAGCTCTGCTGTATGACAGGTGTGTTCAGCTCTGCTGTGTGACAGGTGTGTTCAGCTCTGCTGTGTGACAGGTGTGTTCAGCTCTGCTGTTCAGGTGTGTTCAGCTCTGCTGTATGACAGGTGTGTTCAGCTCTGCTGTGTGACAGGTGTGTTCAGCTCTGCTGTGTGACAGGTGTGTTCAGCTCTGCTGTATGACAGGTGTGTTCAGCTCTGCTGTGTGACAGGTGTGTTCAGCTCTGCTGTATGACAGGTGTGTTCAGCTCTGCTGTGTGACAGGTGTGTTCAGCTCTGCTGTGTGACAGGTGTGTTCAGCTCTGCTGTGACAGGTGTGTTCAGCTCTGCTGTATGACAGGTGTGTTCAGCTCTGCTGTGTGACAGGTGTGTTCAGCTCTGCTGTGTGACAGGTGTGTTCAGCTCTGCTGTGTGACAGGTGTGTTCAGCTCTGCTGTGTGACAGGGTGTTCAGCTCTGCTTGTGTGACAGGTGTGTTCAGCTCTGCTGTGTGACAGGTGTGTTCAGCTCTGCTGACTGTGTTCAGCTCTGCTGTGTGACAGGTGTGTTCAGCTCTGCTGTGTGACAGGTGTGTTCAGCTCTGCTGTATGACAGGTGTGTTCAGCTCTGCTGTGTGACAGGTGTGTTCAGCTCTGCTGTGTGACAGGTGCTTCAGCTCTGCTGCTGTGTGACAGGTGTGTTCAGCAGCTCTGCTGTATGACTGGTGTGTTCAGCTCTGCTGTATGATGGGTGTGTTCAGCTCTGCTGTGTGACAGGTGTGTTCAGCTCTGCTGTGTGACAGGTGTGTTCAGCTCTGCTGTGTGACAGGTGTGTTCAGCTCTGCTGTGTGACAGGTGTGTTCAGCTCTGCTGCTGACTGGTGTGTTCAACTCTGCTGTATGACAGGTGTGTTCAGCTCTGCTGTATGACAGGTGTGTTCAGCTCTGCTGTATGACAGGTGTGTTCAGCTCTGCTGTATGACAGGTGTGTTCAGCTCTGCTGTATGACAGGTGTGTTCAGCTCTGCTTTATGACAGGTGTGTTCAGCTCTGCTGTGTGACAGGTGTGTTCAGCTCTGCTGTGTGACAGGTGTGTTCACCTCTGCTGTGTGACAGGTGTGTTCAGCTCTGCTGTATGACAGGTGTGTTCAGCTCTGCTGTGTGACAGGTGTGTTCAGCTCTGCTGTGTGACAGGTGTGTTCAGCTCTGCTGTGTGACAGGTGTGTTCAGCTCTGCTGTATGACAGGTGTGTTTAGCTGTGCTGTATGACAGGTGTGTTTAGCTGTGCTTTATGACAGGTGTGTTCAGCTCTGCTGTGTGACAGGTGTGTTCAGCTCTGCTGTATGACAGGTGTGTTCAGCTCTGCTGTGTGACAGGTGTGTTCAGCTCTGCTGTGTGACAGGTGTTCAGCTCTGCTGTATGACAGGTGTGTTCAGCTCTGCTGTATGACAGGTGTGTTCAGCTCTGCTGTGTGACAGGTGTGTTCAGCTCTGCTGTATGACAGGTGTGTTCAGCTCTGCTGTGTGACAGGTGTGTTCAGCTCTGCTTTATGACAGGTGTGTTCAGCTCTGCTGTGTGACAGGTGTGTTCAGCTCTGCTGTGTGACAGGTGTGTTCAGCTCTGCTGTGTGACAGGTGTGTTCAGCTCTGCTGTATGACAGGTGTGTTCAGCTCTCCTGTATGACAGGTGTGTTCAGCTCTGCTGCATGATAGGTCTGTTCAGCTCTGCTGTTTGACAGGTGTGTTCAGCTCTGCTGTGTGACAGGTGTGTTCAGCTCTGCTGTATGACAGGTGTGTTCTGCTCTGCTGTATGACAGGTGTGTTCAGCTCTGCTGCATGACAGGTGTGTTCAGCTCTGCTGTTTGACAGGTGTGTTCAGCTCTGCTGTGTGACAGGTGTGTTCAGCTCTGCTGTATGACAGGTGTGTTCAGCTCTGCTGTGTGACAGGTGTGTTCAGCTCTGCTGTGTGACAGGTGTGTTCAGCTCTGCTGTGTGACAGGTGTGTTCAGCTCTGCTGTATGACAGGTGTGTTCAGCTCTGCTGTTTGACAGGTGTGTTCAGCTCTGCTGTGTGACAGGTGTGTTTAGCTGTGCTGTATGACAGGTGTGTTCAGCTCTGCTGTGTGACAGGAGTGTTCAGCTCTGCTGTGTGACAGGTGTGTTCACCTCTGCTGTGTGACAGGTGTGTTCAGCTCTGCTGTGTGACAGGTGCGTTCAGCTCTGCTGTATGACAGGTGTGTTCAGCTCTGCTGTTTGACACTTATTTTCAGCTCTGCTGTATGACAGGTGTGTTTAGCTGTGCTGTATGACAGGAGTGTTCAGCTCTGCTGTGTGACAGGAGTGTTCAGCTCTGCTGTGTGACAGGTGTGTTCACCTCTGCTGTGTGACAGGTGTGTTCAGCTCTGCTGTGTGACAGGTGCGTTCAGCTCTGCTGTATGACAGGTGTGTTCAGCTCTGCTGTTTGACACTTATGTTCAGCTCTGCTGTGTGACAGGTGTGTTTAGCTGTGCTGTATGACAGGTGTGTTTACCTGTGCTGTATGACATGTGTGTTTAGCTGTGCTGTATGACAGGTGTGTTCACCTCTGCTGTATGACAGGTGTGTTCAGCTCTGCTGTGTGACAGGTGTGTTCACCTCTGCTGTGTGACAGGTGTGTTCAGCTCTGCTGTGTGACAGGTGTGTTCAGCTCTGCTGTGTGACAGGTGTGTTCACCTCTGCTGTGTGACAGGTGTGTTCAGCTCTGCTGTGTGACAGGTGCGTTCAGCTCTGCTGTATGACAGGTGTGTTCAGCTCTGCTGTTTGACACTTATGTTCAGCTCTGCTGTGTGACGGGTGTGTTCAGCCCTGCTGTACTTTATAGCACTCTAGTATCGCTTCAGTTCTCTGTATCAACCGATACCCAAAGCCTAGTTATTGGTAACAGTATTGGGATTCAAAAATTTTTGCATCCTTAATACTAATACAAGCTCCTCATTGTTGAAAGACTGACGAAACGCTCTCCACCCTGCTCCTGTGGATCTAACTCCCCATTGGTTTTCATTTCAACGTGCAATTCGACCAATTTACTGACTCAGTAACAAGCCCCAACTACTGTACGAAGGGTGTTTTATTATGATTGTGTTGAGTCGATGGATGTGACGGAACAGGGATGTGCCATACTCGCTATCAACGGCTTAATTATCTTCTCTCAGCTGCAGCCCGGACGTGTGGCAGTGCCTGGCGGACCTGTGCAATGCGCTGGCGTGCGTTTACCACGGGGAGGCGCCGCTGTACAAGGCGGAGGAGGACGAGGACCTGCGGCTGCTCCTGCTGGAGGAGGACCGGCTGCTGGCGGGATTCGTTCCGCTGCTCGCCGCCCCGCAGGAGCCCTGCTACATCGACTCCACCGCCAACACCGTGAGTGACAGCGCGCGCCGCCCGGCGACATGTCTCCACGGGGTTAAAGGGAACTCCAGTCTAATACCTTTTTTTTTTTTTTTTGGTGTAATGCTATCTGCTCTGCTCACGCATTACGTCATTAATGGGAAATAGCAACAGCCTAAAGTGGAGAAATGTCCTTAACTTGGAAATTTTTATGGACGCTAAAGAAAAGCTTCATTTTGATTGTGATTTTTTGCCTTTACATGTTGAGGTTTCAGTCTAATTCTTACGTTCGGTATAAGAACCTGTCGCCTATTTCCATCTATGGTGAAATGTGCTAGCCTAGCATTTAGCTGTTTATCGATACAGGCGATTAGCATGGTGTCTGCTTAATGTCCCCACTTCCGCCAGCCCATCCTCCTGTAATCACACCCCCAGGGCCTGTTCAGGCTGCATTCACACCGTGTGTCATTTATGCAGAGCGTTTCACACAGTGGTTAGTGTGACTCCGCGCAGCGCATCAGCCCTGCTGCTGTAGTAGCTCTGCCCTGCATATTTTCGCTGATCAGCTGGGTCATAGAACACTTAATGAGCTGAACTGGGTGTGTCAGATGAAGGTGATGTATGTAGTGCGGGTGGCAGAGGTCCCCGGGGTCCAGGGCTGGGGTAAACTGGCTTAAAGGGACAGGCTGTAGGAAGAGACGAGATGAGACAGGTGGAGCTGTCATGTTTTGCAGCTCTACAGAACTCGGTACATTAGAGTAGAGTTATTTTCCTGACACCTTCTCTTAAAGTAACTTACAGTTGATGAGACTGACCCTCGGGCGTGTGTCCCAGTGAACAGTGTGGGGTTAATGGCCTGACTCAATGGAGGCTGCACTGGTCTGATGGTGTACTGACCTAACTCTGGCTCGAACCCTCAACCCTCTGAGTCTCACTCAAAGACCTCACTATCTCACCCTGCTCACCGCTGGGCTACAGGCTGCCTCGAGCGTACTCAGTGTTTTCACAGTAAACTTCAGTGAGAGCTCCGGCCTGAGCCCCGTAAGAGTGATATTGTGTTTGGTGTGGTGCCTGATAAATGAAATAATAATGTAACACAGAAGCCAGCCTTGGGCCACCAATCAGGTATTTTATCTCTTCACCGGCGTACCTCTGATTGGTGTCCTGATGCGCCAATCTCGTATGATTCCCCAGTCACCTGACCGTATATTCCACGCGCTCTGGCACTGACGACGCGGCCATGAACCCAGCAGGTCCCATCTGAGCATCCACACGCCATTGGCAAGCCTCTGCATTGTAGATATTTCCACACGCAGACGAGGCACAAATCGGAAAAAGATGCGACTGCATGTGGTTTTCGCTGTTCACACTGTTCCAGAAACATCTAAACTGTCTCGTGCCTGAGGGGAAAAAGATCGGAATTGGGCCACTTCTAGGTGCAGTCTGACCGTCGCCTGACCAGTGCTCGAAAGCATATCTAAAATATTTCAGACCTCATTGATTTTATTTGGTTACGATGACTTTTGCCTTTCGTGATTTTGGTAACCTAAAGACATAAAAGGAAAAATAACTGCAGAATGGCAATACAAATTTGCCGTAAATGAACACCATAAAGGTTGCAGAAGAAGCTGGAGTGTAACTGCAAAGCTTGCTATTTATGAATTTTATATCTGTCTGTTTCCTGGAGGCTGCAGTTTGCCCATTAGTCTGGCTCAATAGCCAAATTAATCAGCATATCACGGATGTGATTCACTTGCAACAGCTTATCTCCGTCACTTATGTGCCACTCAAACCTGTGTTTGTTTGAAACACTGGCTCTGCTGCAAACGCTTTCATCCTGGAGAAAACCTGCAAAGCAAAGATGGCTATTTTATTTTTTTACTCGACAGGTTGTTTACCAGCTATTTGAGTTAAGATAATGCGAACCATGTCCTCTCGAATCCACATACAGTTTGACCTGTGACCTCTAACAATCACAAATACTGATCAAATTTGACAAAACTTGGTATGTGGAGTCTTTACCACATTCATTACTTTGGGATCGTATTTCAGCTTTGCACCTCCAGAAGTGGTCGTGGCGGGGTGGTCATGTTTGAAGAAATGAAATTGTCCATCTTAGACCTTTCTAGTGTAGATAAAGAGCTAAAACTTGGTATGTAAGTATTATACAGCATGTCTTAACATACTGTGTAAATGACTGGTTTTTGACGATTTATGAAAAATGCCCGGTTTTTGACCTCTGACAATCCATCACCCTCAGACTATTATTCAAATGACCTGTAACATCTAGAAGTTACAAATAATGATGAAATTAGATGAAACTTTGAATTCAACATCTTCAGGACATAAACGAGTTTGGTATTTAGTTTCAACCCTGTATCCTGCGCCCAAATGGGCGTGGCAGGGGGGCAGACCAGTCGAGTCTCGGGTTCGCTTCAACCTCCAGTTTGAATTTACTGGGGAGGAGAAGATGGTGGGCAGTTTAGCCCGTGGTTTGCTCGGCACTGAGAAGGTTCCTGTGTCCCTTGGTCTTCCGCAGCCAAAAGTTCATCCTTTACTGCCCTTCAGTTCCCACTTCCCCTGCGCAGTAATAACACACAGAAGATACAGCACGCGCCATCCCAGAACACAACGCAAAAATTTAGGAATATTTTTGCCATGAAATAAATCCAGTATAAACAAGATGTAGTAATAGTTTGGACCTCTTGCTGTTGTTAATTTAGCACAGCTAACTAGATAATTTGAGTTGTATTGATAGTGCATAGCTTACTGATTTAAAAATGTTATTTTGGGGAAATTTTGTGATCAAAATCATGTTGTTCTCAGAATCACCTCAAAGACCATACTCGGGTCATTTTAAGATTTTGCAACCAAACCTGCCTAGATTAAGTTACAAAAACAACGTTGTTCAGCAGCACAGCGTACAGGAAATGTAATAGTTCCTAAAATTTGCTTCACAAACACTAAAGCGCTGTCAGGGATTGAAGGATCAATATCGATTTTGAAATGCCAATAGAAGGGTTGTATGGTGTAAACATCAGCGATACCTCAGACAGAGAGCTGCCAAACCTCTGAGTGATGGTTTTTCTCCAAAATCATGAGCAGGTTTACAGCTCAATGCTGCTAAAAGCTTCGTTGCTCTTTCAGTTCTCAGCGCTTCATAATGATAGGAAAAGAAGAACCACCACATAACTCATGCAGGGCCGGTCAAATCACACTACTGTCATACAGCGCTGACATAGATTCTCGCCTAGAGGTCTTCACTCCCTACTGTTGCTGATGACACTGGTTGCTGTAATAGGATTCTGTGGTGATTTTTTGTGATGTTTTTCCATGGTTATTAGGTACTGTCCTATCACGTTTCTGTTTGTCCCCATCAGAGTTTTGAATTAAAAGCTAAAAAGTACTAAAAAGTGTTTTTTTTTTTTTTTTTTTTTTTTTTTAATAGTGTTTGGCATATTTTGTAATAATTTCTCTCACAGTTCCCTTCACCACAATGAATCATTCAGGCATTTCTGTGACTTACACTCCTGCCGTTTGGGCACCTACTATTTACCCCCTTCGAAACTCTGTCAGTGTCCTCATCTCGCTCTGGTGACTGACTGACCAAGCAAAGTGCTGCCCAGTAAAACCAGATGCTTTTGTAATAGTGGTTTCAATTCTTCAAAGTTAAGGCCATCTTGTCGGGAGGGCTTTAGATATTTTGTCTGCCCCCTGTGTATGACATCAATCGGCGGATGTTCACAATTGTTTGCCTTTTAAAAATTTTGAACTTGGGACAGACACACACACACACACACACACACACACACACACAGAAATGAAGGTGAACAAGCTAGTAGAGGTATATTAATGGCCTTGCCTGTCTGGTCGCATCCAGGAAATGAATAATGGGAAGTAAATGTGAAGATTGGGTGTGTAGTGTGGGGTCTTCATGCTGGTTGGGTGTTTTGACTTCAGCTCAGTTTGCCCACAGCGTCTCTGCCTTTGTCTGGATCGCAGTGTCTGTTCCACAGTGAACTGTGGTCCCTGGGAAGCTCTTGCCGGCGAGCGGAACAAGATTGAGTCATGGAGGAGTGTTGAGGGAAAATGCTGACCTCTTATCCTCGCTCTCTCTTTCGCTTTGTTTTTTTTGTTCCTTTAGCTACATTTTTTGCTCAGCTCACCCACCCTCTGTCCAGTACAGCCCCAGTAATGAGAGTGATGATACAGCCATGACTGCTGATGTTTAGAAGCACAACAGAAAACAATCATGCGGAGAGACGCTATAACAGGAGCCTTTAGCAGGCACTGATGGAGCTAGAGCGGGGCTCATCTTTGTGGTGGAGTGTGTGCGTGTACCCAGACACGTGTATTCCTGTGTGTGGTGTGCGTGCGCTCCCATGTGCATGCATGCGCGTGCGTGTACAAAGACGCATGTGTATGAGTGTGTGTGCGTACACAGATGCATGTGTATTTGTGTGTGTGGAGCACGTGCACGTGTGTGTTTGTGTGTGTGTGTGTGTGTGTATACACAGATGCATGTGTGTGCGTGTGCAGAGGCGTGAGTCTGTGTGTGAGAGAGGAAGAGAGCGTTCGCTGGCATGCTGTATATACGAGCACTTCCTCTCCAGTTTAAACAGAGCAGCCTGTGCTGGCAGACTCCGCTCCGCTCGCCAAATGGTTCACATCATGTTTAACCCCCCCACACACACACACTACCCCTCTCTCCCTCTCCCTCTCTCTCTCTCTCTCTCTCTCTCTCTTCCTGTCACTGTAAATCACCACATATCACGATTTTATGTCTTCTCAGAAGGGCCAGAGAAAAAAGGCACAAAATGGCGGCAGATCGCGCTCCGCTCCGGTGTGTTGGCGCGGGCGGCGGTGCTGTACTGCCGGTCCTGCTGCCCGTCCTCTGGTGCCCCCTGTGGACCCTCTCGCTTTGCTCTGGCTTCACAATGAAGCTGTATTAGCATTCGCTGACGCGCATCGCTCCTCTGAACGCCAGGCACATACATGTGCAGGATGCACACGCGTATCCCACTCAGGTGCGCGCTCCACACATGCGCTTGCTGGCCAAATCCCGTCTTTCTCTGCTATTCTTTACTGATTTTTATTGATGGGAATACATTACAGCTGTTCAGCTGATGCCTTTATCCAGAGCGACTTACAGTTGATTAGATGCACCAGGCCCAGTCTGCCCCAGAGCTCTGTGGGCTTAAGGGCCTTGTTCTAATGCCTCACAGCTGCACTGGTGTTATTGTGGCAACACTGGGACTCTTACTGCCATCCTACCAGTCCCCAGTGGAGAGAACCTTAACCACAGTGCTGCAGGCTGTGCACTTCCACCAGACCTGATGTATTTGTTATTTAGTCATGTTTGTATCATTTCTGTGTGTATAAGCTATCACCATTTTTTTTTCCCCACTATAGCGAAATTGAATGAAAGTGGATGAGAGAACTCTGTTCAAATATTTTTTAAGTGTAACACTACCTCAGCTGAAATGATTTTGGATGGACATGCCGAACGCGCAACGAGCAGCAGCGCGTTTACTATACACTCTTCACTCAAAAATGTCTTCATTGTAAAGTGAAGTTCATTAAGCGTCATAATGGAAATTAGCATATATGTGGCAAACGTGAAAGTGATGTGTAGGGAATAAAATGTGAATATTAGATTATATGATGCCGAAATGAGTAGTAAGCAGATTTTGATTAGATTTTGCTGTTTTTCAAGGACATTTTATATGCTTGTCTCTGTGACACTTCATAGTGGGGAGTTCGCTGATGAAGCTGATTATAAGATTCTTGACGGTGTGTGGTTGTGCACTTTGAGCACTTAAAACATTTTGCGAGCCCAGAACCTGGCCTTCTTCCCGCGGTCTATGCCGTAATTGAGCCTCGATGCCAGCCGGATGTTTTAAAGTGAGTGACTGAGGAGAAACGAGGCCTCGTGTCTCCGTATCACCTCCTCGCACAGTCGGGTTGGGTAACATTCGGCGCGTTTGGATGTGCTCTGCAGACGCTGTTTCCCTCCAGTGATTGAGTGCAGAATGCGGCTTCGCCCGCTTTTAATGGTCTGCGCCAGCTTCACAGTTGAGTCATTGAATAAAAATAAAAACAAACCCCTCTCATAAATTTCTGGATTTTCCACAGAAAGCTCCGCAGTCGGTTACAGAGATTCGTGGTGGAACAGCTTGTATCGGAGCTCACTGCCAGCTTTGGCATTTTGTCGTCTGACTGTAAAGCGAAACTCTGCCCTTTTAGCGAAACGCCCCATTGAGTGTGCATCTCCTTTGTTTTGATTTACATTTAGTAACGGGTGTCAAGTTCTCCACTCGGCCTCGAGTCTTGGCGCACGAACTGTCCAACCTGGTTACGGCTCGTCCGCACGCGCCCATTCGCGGGTCCGGAGCGTGTCATTGCATATCAGTAAAATGGCCTACTTTCAGTCTCCATTCATTGGTCTGCGCCCTTCCTACAAGTGAGTGAAATGCGAAAAATTAAATTGGACCGACTGTTATAAATCTATGCGGAGACGAAAGCCAAATTCGACTTTTTAAAATGACTCCCGGGAGCCTCATAAACATCGGCGGGAGTGGCATCGAAAAACGTTGCTCTCTGAAAACGATTGACCTGGTAGGCCTACAGTCAGGCACGTCTTCATTCGTGGTGAAGTGCATGCGCCGTCCCGCAAGTCTTTCTTGTGATCTTTAAATAACGGTAAACGTGTCTTTTCGGTTTGAGTGTAAAGTTGCACTTCCTCTTTATTTGATAAATGATTAAAATACCATCCTTTGCTCAAGGGAATTTTAGTTGTGCCCACCTGCAAAGAAATTTGATTCCTGCACGCCCCATGTCATGAGCTGTGCATCCCCTCAACCTGCTATTCTCTGTCATGTGACCAACTCTTAATTGGTCAGAATGAGATACTTGGCCCTTTCCTTCAGTCGGTGAGAGGTAATATTAGCTGTGTCTCCTTGCAGGCTGGCCACAGCGAAGAGGGCAAAGTAATAGCGTTTCTGGAGATGTCGGGGAGACGTAGCTGTTCTCACTTTCGTTCGAGAGCGTTCCCGCGAGTGGAGTCAGTCACTCAGCTGGATCCATATCCAGAGAGGTGCGAGGGGAGAGAGTTTTATCGCCCTGAGCTATTCACCTGTCAACAGCGCTGTACATGCGTGATCGCGCGTGTGTGTGCGTATGCAAGCCTACTTTCGGAGAATTCGACAGACGTTCTGGGAAGAGGTCGGTGTCAGCAAGGGAATCGAGTTGTGAATCCTCTGTGAGCTCGCAGTTGTTGAGCGAACTCTGCTGTCTCGTGTAAGACTTTAGGCTTCAGATTGTTTGGTACGGCCTCAAAGCACTGAAATATGCCGCGAGGCACTGGCCTTGTGACCGGACTGTTGTGTGCACGTCTTTACTTTCTTCTTTGGGATAAATGCTGCCAACATCATAGCTAATGTGAATTTTTGTGTTGCCTCCGTTCTTCTACCAGCGTGAATGTCATTTTGTCATTTGTCCCCTAAGCCTTTGGAAATGCCCCTGGATTTTAGCGTGGAGGGGCAAACGTTGTTTTCCATGAATAGTGCATTTCATGCGATACGTAGATTGCAAAAAGCAGAGGAGAGTATATACAGGACCGTATAAGGGCGTATAAGAGGTGCACGAAAGGTGCCCTCCTTTAGGGGTATAATGGCTCGTCGTTGGGGCAGTACCCCTGACCGTATGCCAGTTGTACTCTTGAAAATGTATCTGTACCTTTTTGGCCCCCAGAAGGGATAAATAATTATCACTTTGGGGTACATTATTGCAGATTGTTCCTTGAGGGACAGATGTGGACCCCTCCTGAACCCCCACTTCTTACAGGAAACACATGGAGGAAGTGCGTCTTGGGTCTCCAATAGAGATGCATGGCGTTTGTCAAAGACAGGTTTTACCCCACCTGTACAGACGAGTATCAAATCGAAAAAGATTATCATTGACATTTTAGTTTTTTTTGGCGAACGCTCTTGCCACTTTGTTCTCTCCTGTGTTGATATTCTGCACACTCGCGGTGCCGTTCTGGTGCAGTTCTCCATGCAGGAGGAAACTTCCTTATATTTCTCAGAAGAGGAGCACCTCTGATACTTCTGCTCTGCAGAAGAGGCGTACTCTTTGAAATGAGGTGCGAGCACAAGACAGAAATACTGCAGCCACCCTGGCAGACGGGGCGAAACATGCAAACGATTACAGCGGAGGGAAGATTTTCCTGACTGCATGAAAAGTGTCACCTAATATGTTGCACTCGGAAACTTCAGTGCATTTTTTCTGCATTACTACAGAGCTGCAGACTTCGAATAGAAGTCTGAAAATACGTCAGCGCTGTGCTGCTGATTACTGTATATGTTTAAATCCGAGGGTAGAAGCGCCTTCGTTTGGTTATTGTCTGTATTGTCCCTTTGGGGGGTTCAGACAGTGCAGTGGGGTACTGTCCCGTTACCCCAGCATGAGGAGTTAGATACTGCAGTGGCTATGAGGCAGCTGTGTTCCGCTCCTTAGGCTGCGTAATTGTTTTGGATTTGGGCTGTAATAAAACTCAGTTATGGTGAACTGAACCCTGACAATTAGCTTTATGATGTGAGCGAGAGAGAGCATTGGTGCCTTTTAAAAACAGAGCATCTCTGCTCTGTGTGCATTAAATTTGTCTTCTTAGTTTTGTTTATTGATGAGTTGATAATGGGTCAGTGCAGTATTTCATGAACCTGCCAAGTACGTGTAGTGATTCTGATCTCTGTAGCTGTTAGTTGTTCCTGGTTTTGATAATTGGTGTGTGTGTTTCTGCATTTTGTTCCCTCAGTGTGTCTCTCTCTCTCACACACACACACACACACACACACACACACACATTTTATTGCGCATTCTTTTCCCTCTCATGCATTCACATGCATATTTGCATACACTCCGTGTACTTTAGCACACAGGAGCACATGCTGAACTCATTTACACACACACTTGCCCTGGAACAACTCATGCAACTGCACACACACACAGGCACGCACACACACACACACACACAGGCAAGGGCACACACACACACACACACACAGGCAAGGGCACGCACACACGCGCACACACACACACACACACACACACACACACGCGCGCGCACAGTGACAGCCCCAGCCTGCCCTCATGTCGCAGGAGAGTAATTGTGTGTGTCTGTGCTCTGTCACAGCTGAACTGCATAACTGTGGCCGGTGGGGTTTTATGACCATAACTCCCTTACGTAAACCTCCCGCCGGTCGCTGGCCAGGCTTTAATTACCGGAATTAAGCGCCAGTTTATGCGCTCACTTAGCTAAGCCATTTAAAGTAATTAGAGGCTCATTCTGAGAAAGCCCACACGTGTGTATCGTTTCGGGTGGCACAGTAGCGTCAAAACACATCGCTCACGTTGAAGCGGGGCAGGAAATGGCGCCTCAGCTGAAGCGATAAGTGTTTTAGTAGCACAGAGTCCTGTCCAGCTCACTACTCGCTTATTTGGTTTTTGAAAACAAGTACACAGTGCATAATATCTCTCTCTATATCGCTGTGTTTGTAGCACCCCCCCTTTGTGCCCTCGCTCTCTCTCTCTCATACACACACACACACACACTCTTATCGCTTCCTTTTAGCACTTACAGATAATAGCTGTATATTTTCTCCCTGCCTAACTGATAAAGGCCCGGCAGCCCCGGCCCATATCCTCTCCAGGCCCACACCGGCGCTGGCTCGCGCTCGCCTGCAGCCTCGGCCCGGGAGCCTGCCGAGGCGCGCTCGACTAAAGCTGCTGCCAGGAGCGGTTTTTAGCGGGAAAGAAGGAATAGCGACAACGACGGCGTAGTGCACGAAGCCGCTGTCGAGATGAGACCCCGAAACCGCAGTTCCCCCGAACCCATGGCCGCCATTAGGGGAGCGCTTAACGCCGAGAAAATGGGGTCTTCCTCAGCGCCATGGCCCAGCTCCTAATCTTAATTGTCTAATTATCCCTCAATTTTCCTGCCAATCGGAGGCCTCGGTTCAGTTTTCCGTAAGCGTTCCACCGCAGAGTTCGCTGCGTCGCCAGATCTGCATTTGAGGTGGGGAAACCCTCCATCCTGCTGTCACTGGGCCCTTAGAAGTTTCTGGAAAGGGGTGAAGTGAATACAGCCTGTGGAGTAAGTGCGCCTAGTTTTGTGTTGCTCATTTTCTGGGTTACAGTTTTCAACTGTTGTCGAATCCAGGCATTAAAACCGGGCAAACATCCGTGATTGTTTATGCGCGGGCTTCGTCTAAGTCGTCTAAAGGTATTTAATAGTCCGAACTATTAACCGTGCGGAATCTTGGAAGGGCTATATACCTGTATGCCTCTCCTCATTTTAATTGAGGTTGTTATATTTGTCACTTTTCGTTTATTTGTGATGAATGCTTGGAAATGCTCCCCAAGACGCTTTTTTGGTTCAGGACGCACGTTCGGCGGACTGTATCGCGGCGGCTGCGTTCGCTTCACAAATGCAAATCGCTGCTGTTGAGTTCAGCCAATGGACATTTCTCATTTTCAAAAAAATAAATAAATAAAAATGCACGAACCCATGAGTCTTTGCAAGCTATCGCTACTATTTTTCTGCTCATACCTTTCCTGACCCATTTATTCATCCGATATTTATTCAGGGCTTTGAATGTCTTGCATGCAAAGTCGCCCAAGTCACACAGGCTAAAATGAGCTAATGTTCACCTCGTAAGTGTTGCTCCTTTAACTGTGGTCGCTAATACTTTAACCACCAGAGGCTTCATGTTTCTCTAAAGTCTGGGGCTGAGATTTTTAGTAAAGCTCTTTGCGACACAGATAGTGCGGCAGGTCTGAACTGTGCACGAGGGATGGCGAACACATCACCGTTAATTACCTTTACATTGTTGTCATTTAGCCAACACAAAGTGCATCTTAACAAGTGAAGCGTCGATTAAAAACGATGACGCAGTGAGCTAATCTAACTTAAGTGGAAGGAGTCTGTCTGTGTGACTGTCTTTCTGTGTATCTCTTTGTATGTTTGTATGTATATATATCTGTCTGTCTGCCTATCTGTCCGTCTGTATGCATAATACACATGCATTTATTATAGGGACAACCTTTTCCTATCCCATGTCAACAAAAACTGTTTGGTTCAGGATTTTATTCGGCAAATGCAGGCAGTTAAACACTAATAGTATTTGTATGGAAAGGAAAATGGTTTGTTAACATGGGATTAAACAGGAGTGTCCTTATAATATTGAACCCCAGTGTATGTCCTTCAATTTTATTCTGATGGACTGCACACGTGGCGGGTGTATCTGAGGACCCATAGAAGTGCAGTGTCTAGTCAAAGTAGTTTGGTTAAGCAGTTCTTGAGAAAGGCGCGAAAGCGGAGGCTCGATAATCAGCCCGATTCGAACAGGCACATTTTGAAGGGGCTCTGCGCTCCTGCAGTAATAAAGGCTAAAGAGGGCAAAAACGAGTTAATAACTGATTCTTTCTCTGGTGTCATTTTCAAACAGTGGGGGCGCAGTCAGTCAAATATGTGGCATGAGACTGAACTCATTAAAGCTTTGCAGGTACATATAAGCCGAATTAAGTCTCTCCTCTGATTTGCTGCTGCCAACCTGATCTCCTCTCCTCCGGTCTCTAGGCTGAGAGAGTGTTGATCAGTTCCTCAGATGTGCTCATGTACGGACGATGGTTTAAATACCAAGCCGAGGATGTGGTCACGCCTTTAGCCTCTTATCTGTGATTTCACAGGTCGAATATCTGTGATGAAATCACTCGACCAGGGAACTGGGCCACGGTCACCTTTTTCATGTACCTTTCACCTCTGCTCTGGAAAGTCTTCATGTTTTTTTACCTCGGCCGCGACCAGGTCAGGGGGGTGAGGTATTGTAATTAGTACAGTTTGTTTGTTTGTTTGTTTGTATGCGTGTCTATTTTAACAATCTAGTGTTGACATGGTTGTTCTTATTGACTTCAGACTTTCACAGTAGGTGGGCAGTGGTCCGCAGGTGACCTGATTCAGTTTTGGTGGTGATCGGGTCGAGGTCATGGTCATGGTAATGGGAAATGTCAAATTTGTTTTTTGGGATAACTTTCTTCAAATTCATCACATTGACTTCAGACCAAAACCAAAATGTGAATCTTTCAATTCTGCTTCCAACCATATGCTGCATGATGGGGTAGCTTTGATAGTCTCTGTAGCGGTAGGGGGTTAAATGTCAGGGGGGTCAAGGTCATTGGTGAAAATAATAGATTCCCCATTATAACTCAAAAACAGTTGCAGATTGACAGATGTTTACTCTTATGAGAATATAGGAACTCCTACATGGGCTTTTATTTGACACCATGACCTTTGTCCTTGAGTGACCTTGAAAGGTCAAACTGAAGGTCACAGATTTTCAAAGGACTGTAAGTTGAAAACGGTTGAGGTCACACTTGTAAAGTTGAGTCATTATCAAAATCACCAAAATAGGTGCTGGCGGGTGAGGTTTGTTTTGCCTGGCAACACTTGTTATTCATATATTTTTATTTTATGATTTCTTTAAAATCTTTTGAGCAGAATCGTTGAGCGATGGTATCTTTAGTTTTTTTTTTTTTTTTTTTGTGGCTCATTCTGCAGCTGTGACATTTTAAAACTGGTGAAACAATTATTGGTGTTTTTTTGATATATGCCTTTAGGCAGTGGGCATTGTGACAGCTTGATGGAAGTAGCTGTCTTAAAATGGCTGAATATTAACTTTATTTATTTCTGTACATGAGCAGTGAGACTCTGCAGCTGCCAGCGGAACAGAGAGGGGAGAAGCAGGAATGTGGAGATTTTTCTCTGACCCTGCTGTTGATAGTGCGATTCAGTGATTGTCCATTGGGGGTTTAGGGAGCGCATTCCTGCGCCAAGCCAGGAAAGTCCATATTGTATTTGCATTCAAACTGAAATCTGTTCTCGATCAGTTGGAGGAGAAAAGGTAACTTCGACGAGGGGTGGGGGGGTTGGTTGAGGTGAAGACGAAGGACGAGGTCTCCTCCTCTCGATGGTAGTGCCCTTCCCGCGGGAGGTCAGAGGTCACGGGGTCAGGAGGTGACGGGGAGGTTATGGCTGAGCGAGGAAGCAGACGTAATCTTCGCGGAGGGCTGGTTACTTCCTGTTGGAGCTGTACGGCGGGGAGAGGAACCGATACGGGCTATGGGAAAGAAAACAATATCAGAACTCAGGGCTGGGTGAAACGGAAGCAGAAGGAGGCTTTTTTGTCACATTCTGCGGTCTAAATTTAATCAGGGCTACCGCATGCCTACGTGTCGTCTGGGACCCTCGCCTGTGTCGGGTCGTGGACGCGAGAGAGAGGCTCTGAATTCTGAAGCGAGATGTCCGGTTTGGGCTTAGCTCATGAAGAACTGCAGTCGAGCTCACAGTAACCGTCCTCCGTCAGTCAGCAGCCCTCGTGCGGTGCTTACGCCGCTGAGTCAGTCAAAAAACCCCCGTTGGGTCATCACACCCATGCTTGGGAAAAGATGCGTCTCCCTTACATGCTTCTACTTCAGCTGTGTTGCTCAGAACAGCCGCGGTTGGCTGACATGAGCCTGATCTATGTTCATACTGATCATGCTGAAATTGATACATTTATATATTAAATGGCACTCACACGAACAGTGTAATCCATGCATACATTAATCGCATTGATAAATTATGTAATTAATGTGAGTATAAAATATTTTTAGTGAGTGTTCTTGTTCATACTCCAACAGTGAATGGACACATATGTAGGGTCAGGAGCAGAATGATTTTAGCATGAGGGCATTATGGAAGGATATTGAAACTTTGCGCACAAGTAGATGATACTTCCATCTCTTACTGTCCAAAATTTAATCAACCTACTCATGATTCAAGATGTCCATCTGGCCGTTGGGAAATTAATTACTTTTTTTTTTTACCTGTGTCCACTTTGATTGGCCATAACTCCCATTTCTACTAGCATATGAAAGCTTTCTGAGCATTGGTATTGTCATTCAGATATTATTCTCGCAATAAAATTGATCAAATAGATCATATGTATTTGAGATAAATTTTTCCTAATTTTTTAAAAATCCGCTTTATTTGTGATTTTTTAACAAATCCTGAATTTGAGAGGTCTTCAGCAAAAACCAGAGGCGTGTTTGTCAGCATTTGCTGAATTCTCTCCATTCACCAGAAACTTCTGAACATCTCCAGAAAATTTGAAGACTCTAGGACATATACTTCAAGAGATGTGGACATCTGAAAGTGGCATCTCGTTCAATTTCCATCTCGCGAGTGATTTATTGAAAACTTCTTTTGGGTTAAAAATCATGAAAATGTCGAAATTTCAGCTAAAAATTGGCAAATGTCAGTTTCAGATGCCAAAGATCATTCCTACAAAGTTTCAACAGATTCTGAGATGGTCAGGCAGCCACCTTCGCTGAGTTGACACAGAATGACCCAATAATTGATCTTTTTAGCTAATACTTGTTATTGAATGTGCAGCAACACTAACTTTTGGTCAATCAGTTTATTTTGTTCTTAAACTATTGTTAGGTCAGAAATAAAACCATCAATAATATATGCAGAACTGAAGTCCTTCAGTATATGATGGTAGTTATATCACCCTGTGTTCATATTGTATAGTTGTTACAGTAGTTGACATGTCACCCCATGTCAATGTTGTGTAGTTGTCATGGTATTTGCGATATCACCTGTGTTTATGTTATATAGTTTTTATGGTAGTTGCTATATCGCCCCTTGTCCAATTCTATAGTTACGATTGTCAGGTCACCCTCTGTACATTTTGTGTAGTCGTTTTGACTCTTTCCGTGTTCATGCTGTATAATTGTTATCATAGTTTCTATGCCACCTCGTGTTTATGTTGTATAGCTGTTATGATAGTTATTTCACCTTGTGTTTAGGTTGTATAGTTGTTGAGGTAGTTATGTCCTCTCCTGTTTATGTTTTATAATTGCGATGGTAGTTATGTCACCTCGTGTTTATGTTGTATATTTGTTATGATAGTTATGTCACCTCATGTTTATGTTGTATAATTAGTATGATAGTTATGTCACCATGTTTATGTTGTATAATTGTTAGTTATTTCACCTCGTGTTTATGTTGTATATTTGTTAAGATAGTTATGTCACCTCATGTTTATGCTGTATAATTGCTTTGATAGTTATGTCACCTCATGTTTATGTTGTAAAATTATGTTAGTTATTTCACCTCGTGTTTATGTTGTATATTTGTTAAGATAGTTATGTCACCTCATGTTTATGTTGTATAATTGCTATGATGGTTATGTCACCATGTTTATGTTGTATAATTGTTATGTTAGTTATTTCACCTCATGTTTATGTTGTATAGCTGTTATGTTAATTATCTCACCTCGTGTTTATGGTTGTTATGGTAGTTATTGTTTCAGCTTGTGTTTGTTGTGTTGTCGTTATGGTAATTATTATATCAGTTGATGTTACCCTCCCTGTGGTGCCGTCGCTCACCTGGTCCTCTGTCCCACAGGCCATCGCTGCAGACTGCAAGCGTGTGACGGTGCTCAAGTACTTCCTGGAGGCTCTGTGCGGGCAGGAGGAGCCGCTGCTGGCCTTCAAGGGTGGAAAGTATGTGTCTGTGGCCATACTCCCACCTCCTGGCCTGGGAACGGAAGCAGGGAGCCACCGGGGAAAACAGGCAGACAATCAGGTACATGGAGAGGGAGGGAGCCCAGAGAGTGGCATGCCTGAGCGCTCTGAGGAGGGGCGGCAGCGCGTGTGTGTGTGAGAGGAGGGGCGAGCGTGTGTGTGTGCGTGTGTGTGTGTGTGTGTGAGGAGGGGCGAGTGTGAGTGTGAGTGTGTGTGTGTGTGAGGAGGGG
Organism: Gymnothorax javanicus; assembly: GCA_029692085.1. Taxonomy (NCBI): domain Eukaryota; kingdom Metazoa; phylum Chordata; class Actinopteri; order Anguilliformes; family Muraenidae; genus Gymnothorax; species Gymnothorax javanicus. Next base: position 129,085,192 of record CM056199.1, read on the forward strand.
CGAGCGTGTGTGTGCCTGTGTGTGTGTGTGTGTGAGGGGCGTGTGTGTGTGTGTGTGTGTGTGTGTGTGCGCGTGAGGAGGGGCGAGCGTGTGTGTGTGTGTGTGTGTGTGTGTGTGTGTGCGTGAGGAGGGGCGAGTGTGTGTGTGTGTGTGTGTGTGTTTGAGGAGGGGTGACCGTGTGTGTGTGTGTGTGTGTTTGAGTAAGGGCTCGGCTCAGGCGGGGAGCTGGGTCGGACGCGGGGCAGGGGGAGAGGCTGTGCCCGTGGGGACAGGAGAGGGGTCGGGGGTCAGAGCTGGTCCTGCTGTCCCGCACGTACTGATGCAGCGGGGGTGTGGGGGAGTGTGTGCGGCGCTCTCTCCTCCTGCGCACTCCTCCTGCTCTCTATTACTGTCTGTCTCTATCCCTCTTTCATTCTACATCTCTCTCTCCCTCTTTCCCTGTACATCTCTCTCCCTGCTTCTTTCCCTCCTCATCTCTCTCCCTCTTTCCCTGTGCATCTCTCTCTCTCTCTCTATACATCTTTCCCTTTCTTCCTGTCTGTGTCTTTCCCTTTTCCCCTGTCCATCTCTCCTGCCTCCTGATTGGACACCACAGTCCCTGGGTCCGGCTCTAGACCAGTAGCCTGTCTCTGGGTGCTCTGAGACTGGGTGGTTTGGCACCATACTGGGCAAACTGGGACAGTGACTCCCGCTCACTGCTGTGATTCGCAGGTTAGCTGTTGCTCCACTATTCAGAAAACTCAAACATTTAAAAGGAACTAATGTTTCTGAAGTCAAGGCCATTTATTTATTCAGCATGTTTAAATTCTGTGTGTGCGCGCGCATGCAATGCATAGCAAAAGCATACACAGCATATGACTACATTTAGCATTGAAAAAAGACCTAAAACATGGGGCTAAAAACATTTTTTAAAATGTGGAACAAAGAACACCAAATTAATGGTTAAATTTAAAGGCAGGCAAAGAAAAGAAAAAAATGGTCTTAAGCATGAAGTTAAATAGAATGTATAGTGTGTAATATATTTTGGATCAGTGTATACTGTATAATACCAAATGGTCCAGGAAGCAGAGGAAAGAAGTATTGGAATTTAAGTTTTACCATTATTAATACAGTTTTTTATTTTTTAACTTGACTGACACTGCAAACCTTAATCCACACAAGTAATGTGCCTCACCAGGGTCTTCGATATTTTGTGATCCAGGATCCTAGAATGCGGTTCTGAGCTGTCTGGGGCGATATGTAAGTGTCGAAAGGTCTCATTCTGAAAAGGTTTTCAAAAGGTTTTTTTATTTTTAAATTGTTTTTATATATTGAATTATTTCCCACATCTGAGGATAGCTGTTGCCTATTAAGCCGAACCTGGGACCCCCTGTCGACAACCCCGGTTCCAAACTTTTTAATTTGACAATTTGAGGGTCGTCTGATGGCCGTTGAGGAATAAATATGTCACCTATTTCCTCTCGGCTTGGCTATTAAGAGTCTGATTTATTCGATTTTGATTTCGCCCGCGGTGAAGCTGTCCTTAAGGTTGCCAAAGAGGATAATTTCTTCTGCTATAGCCTACATATTTTACTTCTTTCCGTATTTCACAGGGAGGTTTTTTTTTTTTTTGTCATTTAATGCCGATCAGGTTACTGAAGACTATTTCAATAATGTAGATAGTCAGGTGTGAGAAAGGAGAAATGTTGTAGTAGTAGTTGTAGTAATAATAATAATAATAATAATAATCATAATAATAATAATACCTTTATTTTTATTTCGCTTTTCAAAACAAGCTACAAAGTGATTTACGTGCAAAAAAAAGAGCAAATGGGCGAGTAAGATTAACAGTAAAATAATAAAAGTTATAAAATTAATAAAAAGTTGGTCTAAAATGGTGACTTTTAGGAAGGGACTGAAAAGAAGACAGTGTATTTGGCGTGGAAGTGAGATTACATGACGTTAATATAATGCAAGAAGTACAATAGTTATTTCCTTTAGCAAACACGTATCCGAAGTCACTCGCAGGTGATTGGATGAACGAGGGGCCACTCCCCCAGCAGTGTGGGCATGATGGTCTCGCTCGAGGGCCCAACAGCTGCTCTTATTACCATGGCTACACTGGGGCTTGAACCAGCAACCCTCTTGAGTTTCGGTCACATGACTAATCCCCGGTGACCGGTCTCTCGGAGTCTTCCAAACACCAAAGGCTCCTGGTGCAGCTCCGGGGGGGACGTTCTCTGGGTTCTTTAAATCTCAGATTGAGCCCATGCACTGGCCCGTCCAGAGAGTGAAGCCTTCTTTTTATAATCCCTCGCCACACAGTGGAAGGGGATATAGGAATAAGAGTTCTCCTTCTGTGTGTCCGAGTGTCCGTCCGTCCGTCCGTCTGTCCGTCGCACTTCTTTTCTGGGCCAGAACTTCAAAAGCATTGAACATTTTTCCACAAAATCTAAAGTACAGATACACCAATCAGCCACAAGATTAAAACCACCTGCCTAATATAGTGAAGGTCTCCCCTGTGCTGCCAAAGCAGCTCCACCAAACTGACGTCCCCTGAATTCCCAAACTCAGGGTTTCCCAGCAGAACATTTCCCAGAGTATCTCACTCCCTCCACCAGCTTGTCTTCTTCCCATAATGCATCCTGATGCCATCTCTTCCCAGGCAAACGCAGCACATGTATCCGGCTGAAGCTCATGATGTAACAGTAAATGGGATTCACTGGACCAGGTGACCCTCTTCAGCCGCCCCAAGGTCCAGTTCTGAAGCTCAGGTGCCCATTGGGGGGCTGTTAGAGGTGGGCTGGGGTTAGAGGGGGCACTTTGACTGGTCTGTAAGCTAAACAGTGCAATAAACAGCAGGTCTGATGCACTGTGTGTTGTGACACATTCCCTATGGAAATATTATTGAAATTCTCAGTGACCTGTGCCACAGTCGCCCTTCTGTGGGTTCGGACCAGACGGGATACCCTTCACAGCCCTCAGGCATCCATGAGCTTGTGGCGCCCAAAACCCTGTCGCTGGTTCATGGTTTGTCTCTCCTTGCACCGCGGTCAGTAGGTACTCACATCTACTGACAGGGACCCCAGAAGTATTACCACCTCAGAGCTGCTGTAACCTCTTCAGGGCATAATGATTTAGCCCGGGGCAAAGTCTGTCAGCTCCCATTTATCCCACATCCTACACACTGAATACGAGAACCTACTGTTCACTAACCGTCTAAAATCTGTCTGCAGACCTGAACATCTGCCGTCATTATGAGATGATCAACACTATTCGCTGCATCTGTGTATGGTTTTAATATTTCGGCTCATTGGTGTACATCTTTTGGAGTAGATGTGCCTTTTTATACTTCTGTCTGTCCATCCATCCATCCGTTCATCACCTTTTGCTCTCCAGGCCAGAACACCAAAACTGTGTTGGAGGATCTGAGTATTTCATGCTTGTTATTTTCTGTTGCCACCAGTTTCAGCGACTGGAGAGTGAAAAGTCGTTGATAGGTTTGAGGGCCGTGCCAGTCAGGACCCCTGGAGTTCCCTCGTGTTCCCCCTCACAGCATCGCTGAGCTGGGCGGGTATTTTCATATCCCCAGCTAGAGCTAACGGACAGAAGTTACGAAAATGAAAGTCTCTGAATAATCTGGGGAACGTGGTCTTGGGACAAGCTCCGGGCCGTAAAACACGTGCGTGCGGCGAAGACGCGGGGAACCTCAGCTGCGGCGTCAGCCCCGCGGCGTGACGTGTGAACAGGGAACACAGTTATGGCTGGGAATCAGGAAACTGCTGCTCAGGCTCTGCACTGCACTTTCAGATCCCTTTCTGCACCACGTCGCGTAAAACACCCCCCAACGCCGTCCGTCCCCGATCGTTTCTGAGGCCTGTTTTACACCAGAGTTGCTTCCGCGAGGTATCGGCCATTCCTGATCTCCCTGCAGAACATATCACAGGGCGCTCCCCAAACTAACACCCTCTGCGGTATTTCTGGGTCCAAACCGCATTTGAGTTTTCTGTTATGTTTTAGGTTTAAAATAATTTTTTATGTCTTTTTACTGAAGTTACGTTGATGTTTTTCCAAAACAAAAAGTACAAGGAAAGTTGAAGGATAAGTGGTTTCACGATATGAAAATTACGCAACTTACACATATGAAGAAGTAGAAAATGCTGAATTAGAGGCGAAACTGTGCATCAGCTGGCAGAATCATATGTGCTCAAATCTGCTTCCCAACACGCAGACATTAGTTAACAATTTTTCACCATGTGGCAAATCCTGCAAGTTGCATGATAAAGTAATGTGTTTATGTATACACTAATGCATGGAAATTATTACATGTACAGTATATGTGTAATTACAGCATATTCTATATAATATGGGGTTTATGTTTTTATTATGACATTCTGTCGTTAAACGGGATTTTTATTGAAGAAGGAGGCTGTGCTGATCTGTAGTTACCCACAGTCATTGTATTAATCCTTTTAAATGATTGTGTAGTTATTCTGACTTCAAGGAACGGATAGTTTGTTTTGGTATTCGGGGAACGCTTTGCGGTTCTGCACACTTCACTTGTGGGTATAAAAGTGGCTTTTCCATGACGTGGCGACAGTTCATCCGTGCGCTCGTCCGGACCTACGGTTCTGAGCATCCCGCTCCGCGCGCTACGTGCGCCGCTGACCGTCCGGTCCCTCACAGGGGTCCGAGTGGACATGATATCGCCAGCTGCCCCGTGACATCACCACGCTGGGGACAGGAAGTGGGGCGGCGGGGCGAGCGGAGGAGGGGGAGGGTTACATCAGTGCGTCGTCTGGGTCCCCCAGCTGGGTAAACTATGTGCCGGAGCCCCCCGCGGCCTCTGTTCCTTTGTCTCTCTCTCTCTCTCTCTCTCTCTCTCTCTTGCACTCTATATAGCGGCTTCCTTCTCGGGCCTCCATCGCGCTCCTCCGCTGCGTCCTGCTGTTCCGTTCCTCTCGTACTTTCATGTCTGGTCCTCATCCGTCCAGAATCTGGCGCTTTATCTCTCTGGGGTGTTGCAGCTCGCTGCCATCTCAATGCCTGAGCAGATAAACACCACTCAATCTCCAAACCTGTGTTCTTCAAATGACTGGCAGCAAAGGGATGCCAACTTACAACTAGACTGTGTCTGTATGTTTCATGGAAACTCAGAGAGCCACGTTCAGAGGAAATGTAACCCACATTTTTGTGCTTTCATTCAAGCCTCTTGACTGGTCATGTTGGGCTTATGCTTCTACATCTGACCTTGGCTTATGTCAAATCTGTACCACAACTCAATGAGTCACCGCACCGCCAAAGAGCAACACATCACACAAACTAGAGGCACTCGTAGAGTGCAAACCTCCGCCAAGGCAGCACAGTCCAAATCTTCATGAGTGGGAGCAAAGTTGAGTTGTCGCGTATCACAGGATTTAAAGATGGCTGCCGTGGCGGCCATATTGTTTCAGTAATCACAGTGAAAATCAATAGGGTCCATCCTTGATGTAATAGCAATCCACCCACAAAATTTCAGACAAATCCGTGCATTACTTTTTGAGTTATGTTGTTCACAAACAGACAGACAAACAGACAAACAAACAGGGGCGAAAACATAACCTCCGCCCCAACTTCATTGACGGAGGTAATCAATGGGGACCCGCCTAATATTTAAAAATAGCCTGTACGTAAGGTGGACGTCATTCTCTGAACCCGGAAGTCGGGCAAGCGAACAACAGCAGGCAATGTGCCGAGTCAGAAAAAGTTGGTTTTTAGGCGATTTTATCAACTTTTATTTTAGATCTAACTTGTGTTGACAATGGGAACCTGTGGTGCGTTTCCCAAAAGCATACTTTTGTTAACTACGTTAGCAACTTACGTAATTCGTCCATTCACCGTCAATGGCTCCAACTATTTAAGTTCGCACCTGTTCTTTCAAGAAACGCATTCCTGGCTCGGCAGAGCAGACCGAGCAATAGCAATAATGGCTCTGAAAAAATTCACTTCACCATCGACAGCTAACGGGGAAGCACAGATAAGGGGCAGTCCAGATAACACAAACCGCTCCAATAATAACCCTTTTTTCGTTTGCGCTTAGCCAGCTATAGAAACGCAAAAGCTACCTGTTCAATGCTCGAATCACGGCAGGTAACGTGGGAGACTTCGTATTCATACTTTAATTTGTGACCCCTGTGACAGGTTTGTAACGGCAAGCTAGCTTGGTAACAGTTCATTAACCTACTTGATAATACTCTAGTTGTATGATTTTATGCTAGAATTAGAAGTTATTCCCCCTCTGTTGTTAGGATTTTCTTTCGCAGCGGCTGTGATTCGTTTGTCCGGTATTGTTAAGTTTGGTTTGAAAGTAAGCATTTTTAGATCGCAAATGTGATGCAATACCGCTAATTTCAAACCTATGGTGTATGTAAAATATGTTGATGTTCAAGAATAATGCTAGGTAAGGGAACAAAGCTTGTGAAGACTACAAAAGGAGTTTTGTACACCTATCGCTGCTGGTGGGTCTACGTAATTATCAGAAGGCTGCAGGTTAACCAGGTTACCTGGGCGTAAGTTGCAGCTCGGGACGGGGGAGAAAGGGAGGAGTCTGACTAAATTTACCACTCGTCATTCGCCCATTCATTTAGTGTAATCAGTTAATATTCATCGATATAGGCCTCGGGAGGAGTAAGTCTATTTTTAAACTACCTTTGAGCACATATTTCCGCTTCATTCCATGGAGTAAAAACGAATAACAAGCAGTTTAGTGCGTCTCGTTTTCAATGGTTCTTTATACGTGACTAGGATGTATAACTTCAATATACTGTTGCCGCTAACAACAGATACGAAGCTCTATGTGTAGAAGCAGAATCAGCAACTGAAGCATATGAACACTTTGTAGTTGCAAATAAAGAAGCGACAAAAGTCCTCATTCCTCAGAGGAAAAAGTCAGAAGTAACGTATCTCAGACGACACTAGAGTAATATGTGCTAGGAAAAAAGTACAACACGTTTGCCAAGTATCAGAAACGACCAACTAGTAAGAACCAAGACAACTTGCAGAAAGCTAAAGACAGACTGCAAGAGACATATGACGCCATTACTGAAGAAGAACTTAGCTCAGTGATGAAACAGGCGGAGGAAACTGATGTAGCCAGCAAACATAGAGAAAGCTGGAGACTAATTAACAACATATCTGGTAGAAAAACTGCAAAAAAATGTGTACTTAAAGGAACAAGCAAGGATGATAGAGTAAGGAAATAGCAACAGTGCTTCACCCAACTGCTAGGCAGTGAGCCAGTTACGGAGGGTTGTGCAGATGAACCAGTACCTACAATTTAAGAAAACCTTAATATCAGGACAGATCCGTTCACCAAAGAAGAACACCTCACTGTCAAGAAAGAACTGACACTTGGTAAATCTCCTGGACCTGATGGAATTCCTCCGGAAACTGTTAAACTGTGCAACATTGATGAACATTATACTTCAATTCTCTAACAAGCTATTCCAAGGTGAAAAACCAGAACAATGGTCAGTAGGAAATCTTATACCAGCACCAAAATCCGGTGACCTGCGGGAATACTCAAACCTCAGAGGCATTCTGCTGACCAATATTGCTGCAAAAATCATCAACAAAATGATCCTCAATCGTATACAATCAGCGAGTGACAACATATTATGACCCAACCAAAATGGATTCAGACCTGGGCGCTCGACCATCTCCCACATCCGTGCACTACGGAGGCTGATTGAAGGTGCGCTGAGTAACAATCTTAAGGCAATTATCATATTCGTAGACTTTAAAAAAGCCTTCGATAGCTTTCATAGAGGGAAAATAATGAAAATCTTATAGGCCTGTGGAATACCAGACAGTCTAGTAGATGTTATCAACTTGTTGTATGAGAACGCTCGAGCAAGATTACTCACACCGGAGGGTGAAACCGACCTGACATTACTGCGGGGGTAATGCAAGGTGACCATCAGGCGCCCTATCTATTTGCAATAGTTGTTGACTATGTCATGCGTCAAACATTAGGTGAGCAAGAAATTGAATTGGGCTTCGAACTCTAAAGAAGGAAAAGTAGGCGCCACCCACAGATTGTCATCAACGACCTAGATTTCGCAGACGATATTGCGCTTCTTCTGAAAGGATTGAACAAGCACAAGCACTGCTTAGCAGAATGGAAACTGAAGCAGCAAAAGTGGGACTACATCTTAATGCTAAGAAAACCAAATTGATGGCATATAACCAAGAAACTCCAGTTACCATCCAAACCAGAAGTGGTTACACAGTTGGGGAGGTCAGAAACGTCAAATATCTTGGTTCATGGATGCAAAACACTGAAACAGATTTTGAACTTTGAAAAGCGTTGGCATGGACCAGCTGCCACAAGCTGAACAAAATTTGGAAGTCAAGTCTCCCGCGCAAGTTAGAAGTGAGATTATTCATTGCCATGATTGAATCAGTCCTATTATATGGGTCAGAAACGTGGACGCTCACTAAAGCACTTTAAAAAAGACTAAACGGCTGCTACACACACGTGCTGCATATGTGTCTTGATATCCCATGGCAACTCAAACTGACAAATGTTCAGCTGAGCCAAGAACTTCCTTCTATCGCCGAAAAAGTTAGACAGCGTAGGGCGAAACTGGCTGGCCGCTGTATCAGACGCCCCGATATCATTGCATCACAACTTGTGCTATGGGATCCACGAGGGGTAAACGAAGTAGAGGACGACCCAAAGTCACCTTCATAGATTGCCTGCGCAGTGACTCCGATCTGGAGGATGTGAAGGAGTTACAACAGGCCATGGAGGACAAAGTGCTGTGGAGGAGGCTCTCTGGATTGGTTCGAGCGGGAGCTTGAACGAAGTAAGTCAGTCTTTGGCAGATGCCTGATGCTTGCCAGACATCCACATCACGTGATGATTATTCACGTTTTTCGTGATGTCATCCGGGCGGGTCCCCGATTAATGTTGATGACATAAATCAGGTGACATGTCTGTTTGCTTGCTATAGTCAGATGGAACAACCATCAAATGTAAAATGTCAGAATCAGGTTAGTCGGACTCTCACGCTCGCTCACAATCACGAGAATAGGAAATAAAGCCTGCCATCTTCGGGACCATAACTTTAATCTGTTTGATGAAACTTGTTTAAGTTGAGAACTTGTTTATGGAATCAGTTTTGGCACAGCCAGGGGTTATTTGGCACCACATGAAAGGGACAGCAGGGATCCGTGAAACCGCACTGCTGCTGGTGGTGCGCGCCGATCCTGTATCGCTTTATTACACAGCAGCACACTTATCTTCTTCACAGCACTGAATATGCTGCACCGCCTGTGCGGGACTTACTGTGACCTTACATGTTCAGAAATATTTACCATCTCCATCAGTGGTCTGTGTACGGCGAATGAATCGCGAAGCGTTTGTCGAGCTGAGCCCCGCATCGCTGACCTGGCCCTACTTCAGTGTGGGGGTCGCCAGATTTACACAAAAGACAATAATCCCTCCCGCTGCTTTTGCGGAACGGACGTCCTCTGTCTAAACCGGCTCCTGCTTTGAACTCGCAGACGCAGAAGTCACACGTGAGCCCATTTCAAAGTCAAGTCTATTGTGAATTCGGAAAAAACTCTGTCCTGCAGCCGCCATGTTCCAGCCGAACCATAAAGGGGAGGAACAGGATTGTTTAGTAAGGAGGGCTGGGAGTTAGTCGAGCTCTTCCGTAGGGGCAGACACCGCTCACATGCCTGGTGTTCTGCTCAAAAGTATGTGGCTAAGGGTGCATCTGTGGGGATGTGATCAGTCTGTTGATTGTTGAAGCTGCTTGTTCCCAGTCTAGGTGTCACAGGTGCTTGGGTTGGACTCAGTCCCATCATGCAATGGGCCAGAGGCTGGTGCACCGCTTATCCCTTGGTCTCCCATATGGATTACTGACCATTCACTCTCTCGCTCATATGTGTAGGCTGTTCAGAGTCTCCAGTTTGCCTGACGTGAATGCTTTTGGACTAGAGGGAGAGTGGAACCCGGCAGAACCCTACACGAACACGGGAGCACATGCAGATCCCGCGCAGAAAGGCCCCTGGCTGGGTTCACGTGTAATGAAATTGGTTTACCTCATGCCAGTGTCGTCTGATGAACACACACCTGCAGGAGTGAGGTGTCGCCGGCTCACGGTAGCGGTTTATGCCAGTCTGAGCTGCCCATGATGTCTCCCTCAGTTTAACCTTCAGTTTCCTCTGCGCAGGTTGGTGTGCTGATGCACCGGGATGGAGGGCAGCGGATGTCCCCCGTCATAGATCTGATCTCCTGCCTTTTCAGGATTTTGGTGGTTGTCTCACTAATAGATTAATTTCCTTGTAATCTTTGGCGTGAGTGTTGAGGTTGGGCTCTGTAGTATATATAGTTAAGGTCTGGGTGAGGGGTTAGGGAATGACTGCCAGCCTATGGGATGTCCCCACAAAACATGAAAACACAACTTGTGTGCAAATTTATGTGTGTTTGAGTGTGTGTGTGTGTGTGTGTGTGTGTGTGCGTGTGCGTGCGCGTGTGTATGTGTGTATATGAGTGTGTGTTTGTGTATATGAGTGTGTGTGTGTGTGTTTGTGCCTGCGTGTGTGTGTGTGTGTGAGTGCACATGTGAGCATATGTGAGAGGAGTGTGTGTGTATGAGTCTCGGATCTCGCGGTGCATCTGGCACAGGGCGAGCAGCTGCAGATGGAGGGGGGGAGAGGTGTGTGGCTGCATTAATACGGCCTGCACTTCTCGTTAGCGCTAATCAAGGGCTTCCTGTACCAGGAGCCTGGCCTCGCCAACCCCCTCCCCACACACACACACACACACGCACGCACCACTTTCTCCTCTCTCTCACACACACACACACACACACACACACACACACACACACTCTCTTTCTCTCCTCTCTCTCACACACACACACGTGCACAAACACTCTCTCCTCTCTCACACACACACACACACAAACACACACACTCTCTCTCCTCTCACACACACACTCTCTCTCTCTCTCCTCTCACACACACAGTCTCTGTCCTCTCACACACACACACACAGTCTCTCTCCTCTCAAACACACACACTCTCTCTCTCCTCTCACACACACACACAGTCTCTGTCCTCTCACACACACACACACACCTCTCTCTCACACACACACACACACACACACTCCTCTCTCACATACACACACACGCACACACACACTCCTCTTAAACACACATGAGCTGGCTAACGAGAGGTAAATCCAGCAGGATTAAGGCAATCAGTGGCTGAAATCAGACGCTCAGTCCCTGGCACTGACGCTCTGGGATTCCAGTTCACCTCGCATCGCCAGCCCTTCCTCAGAAAACACACTTCCCTCACTTTCTGTCTCTCTCTCTCTCTCTCTCTCTCCATCCCTCTCTCTATGTCCCCGTGTGAACTCTTGAGGGTCATGACCTGTGCCCAGGGTTTAAACTCTGAGGAGGCCACCATGAGATGTGTGCTGTCAAACCAGATAAAACGAAGGACTAGTTCACTGCTATGTTTTATTAACGACACTCACTAGCGCCATTAATATGAGCTAGCTGTGCATAGTGGCCCATGTCTTTGCGTTGCGTGTGTGTATGTGCGCTTCTTGTGTGTGCGCTTCTGTCCTACTGTGTGTGTGCGTACTAGTGTGTGTGTATGTGCGCTTCTTGTGTGTGCGCTTCTGTCCTTCTGTGTGTGTGTGTGTGTGTGTGTGTGCGTATGCGTACTAGTGTGTGTGTGTGTGTGTGTGTGTGTGTGAGAGCGAGAGAGAGCGGTGAGTTCTAATTCAAGGTGTTCTGTGGAACAGCATGTGCTGAGTTTCCGTCCCTCTGTACCCCCCCCAATCTTCCTGGCAGGACGATGATGTCATCGTGGAGGAGGAGTCTTCACAGTCGGACGGCGAGGCGGAGCTTGAGGGCGGGGCCAGTGGCAGCGAGGACGACATTCGGCAGCTGCGGGCTCGACGCCACGCCCTGACGCACAAGCTGGCACAGCAGCAGAAACGCCGCGACCAGATTCAGGTACGGAGCTGCGCTAGCGCCCACCAACCCTTAACGCTATGAGAGCGCTTTTAGCTGCTCATTCCTGACTGAGCACTGTAGTGCTGTGATGTCACAATCGCTGCCGCGGCAACAGAGTTCTACAGCTCTTACTTGGAAGTGTTGCGAAACATCTGGGCTCTTCGCAGGGCTAAAGCGCTAGCGGTGTGGCACAGGGACCTCCAGACACACGCAGGCCCAAACCGGCCGAGCATCTGCAGCCCGAACAATACTGCTCTCCACCCCTCCCCACCTCCTCCTCCCTTTCTTTCATTCTTTCTCCCTCCCTCGCTTTCTGTCCAAGTTTTGTTTTTTTTTTTGAACTTGCCCTGGGGTTAGATAGATTGATTAATGCGTTTGAGATCTGGAAATTGGATATTGGAAATTTTTTCGTGTTTCCCCCCCCATCTTTCCTCCTCCACCAGCCTCCCCTCCCTCCTGTGCTGCGGCAGTGAAACTCCCTCCCCTCCCCTGCCCGCCCTGCTATTGTGTTTAATGGAGTTTAATGGTGTGGGGGGGTCTGTGATAGATGGACTGAGAGAGACTGCAGAGATTTAGTTTAATATATTTTTTTTTATTTATGTGAAAAAAACATATTTTTCTCCCCTTGAATTTCGCCCCCCTGTTTTAACTGTGCCCTGGGCTCTGAACCGGATAGCCACACACACACACACGCGCGCACACACACACCACCCCAGCCTTGAAACCTGGCCAGCCGCAGCTGTCTGACCAGATGTGTGAATCCGGTGGGGACTGTGGGTCTGAAACGGAGATCTGGGGCGGGAGAGGAGTGGGGGAGGGAGGGGAGGGGAGGGGATGGGGGAGTCAGCCTATGGAGGGCACAGGCAAAGGTCACAGCAGGGTCAGAGGTCATCAGGAGAGCGTCCGTACGAAACCAGTGCACCTGAGCCCAGGCACCTGGGCAGGATGTTTCCCTGCGCTACCTCTAAGAGAGGGAGTACTGCTGTGTGTGTGTGTGTGTGTGTGTGTGTGTGTGTGTGTGTGTGTCAGGCAGTGTATTTGTGTGTGTGTGTGTGTGTGTGTGTCAGGCAGTGTATTTGTGTGTGTGTATATGTGTGTGTGTGTGTCGGTGTGCTTTCCTGCTACAAGCTGGAGCACAGGTCACTCAATGCGCTGGCGACTGAACAAGTGTGTGTGTGTGTGTCTGTCTTTTGTTTGAGGGCACTGTCAACATACACACTCTGATTTTGTGTTTGTGTGTTTATGAATGAGTGAGACTGCTCTGGTTTTGTGTCTTTGCGCATGTGTGTGTTTATGAATGAGTGAGGTGTATCTGGCTTTGTGTGTGTGTGTTTATGAATGAGTGAGACGGCTCTGGTTTTGTGTGTGTGTGTGTGTTCATGAATGAGTGAGACGGCTCTGGTTTTGTGTGTGTGTGTTCATGAATGAGTGAGGTATCTCTGGTTTTGTGTGTGTGTGTGTGTTTCATGAATGAGTGAGACGGCTCTGGTTTTGTGTGTGTGTGTGTTCATGAATGAGTGAGACGGCTCTGGTTTTGTTAGTGTGTGTTTATGAATGAGTGAGGTATCTCTGGTTTTGTGTGTGTGTTCATGAATGAGTGAGACGGCTCTGGTTTTGTGTGTGTGTGTGTGTGTGTGTGTGTGTGTGTGTGTGTGCGTGTGTGTGTGTGCACGTGTGCGATACATGTGTGTTCCAGCACATGTCTGTGCTGGGTCAGGCACTGAATGATTTATTATTGAACTCTCAGCTCTGTGTATTGGGCCCAATTATGCAGCATATTCTGGGGAAGATCTAATAAAGCGTGAGGGAGAACACACGCGTGTGCACACACACACACACACACACACACACACACACACTCGCGCACGCACACACACGCACGGGCATTTGTTTCTGATTACACACCTCTGTGCCTCAGGACCCTGTGTTATTGTTCTCTGGAGTACCTAACTTGCGTTTGTCTGATTTTCACAGCGCTGTGCTTGAGTTTCTCTCTGATGCTCCTGTCCTGAACATTTCATTCGTGGGAGAAAGGTGTGGATTCCAGGGATTTCAGCGTGATTGATGCAGTGCTGGATTTTAGTGTAATTGCAGCTCTCATTGGGTGTTTAGTGTGTCTTTTTTTTGGATGGGGGCTTGGCACTGATATTCAAAACAGATTTCCAGCCCACTGATTCAATGCCCTGCATTAACCTGCTGATTACTTCCTCTGTGTGTGTGTGTGTGTGTGTGTGTGTGTGTGTGTGCGTGTGTGTGTACCTGCATGTGTGGGTATATGTGTGTGCGTGCGCGCGCGTGTGTGTATGCATTTTTGCCTGTGTAAGACTTGAGGAAGGCTGTGTGTGCCGGGACATGTCACAGCTGTGAATTCGGAGATGACATCATCACATGACTTAATATCGGCGTTCCTCAGAATTTTTTTCCACACTTTGCCTTTTTCTCATCTGTTAGAACATATCTGTGCTTAGTGTTAAATTCTATGCACATACTGATTTATATAGGGAGTCACAAACTCGAGAGAGAAGCGAGCACTGGCTCGTAGCTGCAGTGATCCTAGGTGCGCAGTGAAGCTGAGGAACTCTTGGCCTGGACTCGGTACAGTGTGAAGTCACAAATGTGCCCTTAGAATGCTCATGACTGAACATTCCAGCAATCTTAGATGCATTAGAATGTACTGAAGCGAACATTCCGACACTGATGTGACGATCACTCCTCGTAAAAGAAGCAGTGCAGTTCTAGAACACTGAAATATGCGACTGTGATGTTCGGAGCGGAAGGATCTCATGCTGACGTAACAGTTACTTTACGCTGTGGGGCTGTAGGACTCATAAAATATCTGATCAGAAGGTTATTAAATGGGCAGTGTGATGGCGGTTTGATTATAATTTGTTCAACAAAAGTGATGGAGTTACTCAAACACCGACTGAAATTTTCTTCAATAAATATTCAGAAACACCGACTCCCTGCAGGGTTAAAACACGGACAGATAGGTCCTGACCCTACATATTTGGAACAGCGGTGAATTCCATCTTCCTGTCCCGTCCTGTTCTGCCCCCCCAGCCCTGGCCGGTCACAGGCTGATGTCGGCCCTCGAAAATGAAGGGAAGCCGCGACGCTTCAGCTCCCCGGGACACGTGACACACCCAGCGTTCCATGACGCCTCGGAAAAGCTGGTCGCCGGGGGAACGCGGGGTTGATGGGAGCAGCAGATGCTGGTTGGGTTCCGTGAGCGAGCGCGTTTGCCAAGCAGCCCCCCGCAGACAGCGCATACACTGAGCGAAGAGTTAAAAATACTGCGCGCTGTGATAATACGGCAGCTTACCGTTATTGTTTTCACTTCCTGACACCTTCCGCTAAAGCTCTTCTGCAGACGCGAGGAGCTCGCTGACATCGTGATGCGCAAAACGTCCATGTTTGTGTCTGTCTGCGTGTGAGAGTTTGGGTGTGTGTGTTTGTATGTGTGTGTGCGTGTTACTGACTATCTGTTTGCGCATGCCCAGATGCTCTGAACACATACAGTTTCAGACTTTCTCATGTTCTTGTGTGTGTGTTTGTTTGTGGGTTAATGATGTTGGATTGTATGCATGTGTGTGCATGTGCTTGTAATGTTTGAATGTATTTATGAGTTTTAGTGGTCATTTGTGTATCCATGTCTTTGTCTTTGTATATGCATTTGTGTGTGTGTCAGTTTGTGTTGTATGCCTGTGCTCATGTTTCTATGTAAATATGTGTGTGTTTGTGTGTGTATGTGTGTGTCAGTGTATGCGCGAGCATGTGCTCATTTTTGTACTTAAGTATGAGTTTGTGTTTGTGTGGAAATGATATTCTGTGTGTGTGTGTGTGTGTGTGTGTGTGTGTGTGTGTGTGTACTCTGTTTGCCTCCTATACTGCAGTGGCAGCTGTGTTTGTGGCTGATGCTACACTGAGAACAGCTCCTTTCCTCTGTGTTGGCTGAGCTCAGCCCTGTTAGCCCCTGCTAACCCCGCTAGCCTGATTAGCCCCATTAGCCTTGTTAGCTTCCTGCTAGCACTGGTAGCCCTGTTACCCCACTGTACCCCTGGTGGCCCCTATTAGCGACAGTGCTATTGGGGACATTGTGTGAAGACGGCGCTCTTTCCCCTCCCGGCCTCTCAGCGTGGTGTCGATGTCTGGCAGGAAGTGCAGGTCAGCTGGTTACGTGTGTGTGTGGCTGTGGGGCCGAGCGCAGCGGGGTCAGGGCTGGGCAGCCCGCAGGAAGCGGCCAAGACATTCCGGCTCAGCGTGGGCGGACTTAACCCGCGCGCCGCCAGTGCCGAAGCGACACAGGCACTCAGACACTCCAAAGAGCGCCGCTGCCGCGTAACGCAATTTATCACCCGCGCATGTTTGTCCTCCATTTCCGTCATCGTGGACGGAATCTGACTAGGTATTGTTATTATGTGTATTTATGGCTGAGTGTTTGGACATTTTTTTCGATTTATTTGTATTAAAAACGTAGCTACAGGATGATGTATTCCTCACATGCCAAACACGCCGCACTAATGCGTGAAATTATGTTTACGAATCTGTACCGAAGCGACCTAAATTTAGCCCCTTTTTTTGGGCTTGGCAGCCTTCAGCTCTTCCCCCATTAAAGTGTCGTACCCCTGTCTGCCGGACAATGCGACACCTCGCCCCCCCGACACCTCCCTCCCTCGTCCCGGTGTGGTCGGCCTGTGCCATTTTGGGACGTGCCATCCCTCCCTTTGGGTCAGAGGTGAAGTCCTGTGCACTGGAATGTTTCCTCTTTAATTTAACCCACATTTGACCGAAGACTAAAAATATCCAAAATGACTAACTGTGACCACATGGCTCGCAGTGTTTGGCGTAGAAAGGTGGCATTTTGTTTGAGTGTCATAAAGGCTTACAAGCACGTATGTCTGGCATTATGTTTTTACAGCATTTCTGTTTGTCACACTTTCAGTGGTCCTTACATGTCATTTCAGGAAGCATTTTTAATTGGCCAGGATGTTTTAAACTTGTTGGAATGGCTCAATGAAGGCAGTAAAAAAAAAAAAAAAAAAAAACACTGTCCTGTGGTGTTTTCAGTGACATTTGCACTACAGGAAGTGGCTCCTGCGCTTCAGGAGCCATCAGGCTGCCGAGCGTCTGCACCACGCAGAATGAAGTGTCGTCTCCACGGTGGTCGCATCTGTTTTTTTTGGGTTTTTTTTGGTTTGTTTGTTTTGTCTGTTTTTTTTTTTTGCCCCCTCCCGACTGTCCACTCTGCTGTCATGTTTTCGGCTTTTGTTACACTATTTAAATAAAAAAATAATAATAATAATAATAATTTATTCTTAATTAAATAAGGCTTTAGTGTCCTGCTTCGTAAGAGGGTCATTCCATGTCAAATCACCCAAAAAAAAATGGGATTCTACACCTCACTTGTATTGATTTTCTTCAAATTTGGTATGCAAGTTGGCTATGGCCCCAAACGCCCAAATCTCAAATTTCAGCTCAATCGGACCTTCCAGTGCAAAGTGACGGCCTTTTGTTTTTTTCGATATTTTGCAAAAAATGGCCGTGGCAGCCAAAATTCAAATGGCCATATCTCCAAAACTTCGTGACTGATTTTGACAAACAAGGTATTGTTGGAAAGGGAATCACACAAGCATTCCAAATCTGCCAAAACTCATTCTGGTAACTCTGGGTGCGATGAATAATTGACCTATATTTTGACCTCAAAATTGACCTTGAGGGTCGCGTGACCTTGAATTTTTTTTAACACCATATTGTACCCTGATGAGGTATCTACAACATTTCAAAAACTTGGAAACGTATTATTTTTTGTTTTTCAGCAATATCCAATTAAATCTGGTACACCCTTGCTGAAATTCAGGTCTGTGTACTCAAAATGTACTACGTACATACTTATCCCTACAGTTGAGTTCTGTTAAGTGTAGTCTTGTTCCATGTATGGTCAAGTGATGTTTTTTACCCTGATAGCTTGCATACTTTCTAGTAAAAATCAAATTCAAATCCCACTATCGAAGTTGCTCCTGGAAGTGTAGTCCCACTTGGTTCAGTTTATTCAGAATCAATTTGCCAAACTGGGCAGACTTTAGAAATTTTCATCAAGTCACTGCGGCTGAGAGTATATTGCCTTGATGAGGATGATGTAAGTGATGGGGTGTCAATAACACACAGAATATCCACCTCAGGTAGCCAACAAATGTCATTACGTGGTGGCCAGTGTTTTGATTGATTTATCTCCTAATACAAACAAACTGTAAACAAGATTTAGTGAAGGAAGGCATCCTGAATAAAGTGAAGATATACATGTACTTACATTTTTAATGCTCTCAGTTGTTTACAAATACTAAATAAATTTAAATTGAGAGTTAAAGTTCCTTTGTCTAACTTCTTAAGCATGCTGTGATGACTAATTATAGGGGACCACCTCTTCCTAGTCCAGGGAGTCCCAGTGCATCGCTAATTGCACCAGAATTCTCAGAAAATGGCTGGACACATGAATTTTAATTTCGAAGTACTCTATAACTAAAAATAATGTGTGAGCCCAGGAGTAGTGCTCTCCTGTCCCCTCTCTCCTGTCCTCCCTCTCTCTCCCTCTTTCCCTCTCTCCTCCTCTCCCTCACTCCCTCTCTCCTCTTCTCCCTCTCTCCCCCTCTACTCTCTCTCCCTCTCTCTCTCCCTCTTTCCCTCTCTCCTCCTCTCCCTCTCTCCTCTCTCTCCTCCTCTCCTCTCTCTCCCCCTCTCTTCTCTCTCCCTCTCTCCTCCTCTCTCTCCCCCTTTCCTCTCTCTCCCTCTCTCCTCTCTCCTCCTCTCTCTCCCCCTCTCCTCTCTCCCCCTCTCTCCCTCTCTCCTCTCTCCTCCTCTCCCCCTCTCCCTCTCTCCCTCACACCTCACACTCTGTTGGGTCCTGTATGACTCCCGGGCCGGTGGAGAGAGCTGGAAACCGTTGTCCTTATCCGAACCCGGCGGCTGTCAGCGTGAGGCCGGGCTGCTTTCGGCAGGGACGGATCCCCAGGAAAACGGACCTCTCTCATTCAGGTCCATTAGGCGACCCATCGGAGACGTTTCGCGTTACTGTTTTTCCTCTCGTCCTTCTCCGCGTCCTTTTTACCTTAATTCAGGGCCCACATTACATAGAATATTTCTGTGTGTTTAGCTGCGTATAATTAGGCCCAGCTGTTGGCAATGGTACGAGACTTTTTTTGCATGTGTGTATAGTATTGAAGCCTTTTTGGTATGTGCGTGCGTGTGTGTGCGCGTGTGTGCGTGCGCATGTGTCTAAGTGTGTTTGTGTTTGTATCGGTATTTCTGTGTTTGTATGTATAAGTTGTGTGTCTGTGTTTGCAGAAGTGTGTGTACTTGTATGTTTGTATGAGTTTTTATGTGTGAGTTTTTAAAAGTGTCCGTGCGTTTGCGTGTTTATCCAAGACTGTGTGTGTTTGTGTGTGTGTATCTAAGTGCGTGTGTGTGTGTGTGTGTGTGTGTGTGTGTTTAAGTGTGTGTTTGCGTAAGTGTGTGTGTGTGTGTGTGTTTGTTTAAATGTGTGTGTGTGTATGTGTGGATGTTTGTGTGTGTGTGTTTGTGTAGGTATGTGTGTGTTTGTGTGTGTGTAAGTTTGTGCGTTTGTGTGTGTGTGTTTGTGTAACTGTGTATGTATGTGTTAAAGTGTGTGTGTGTATGGATGTTTGTGTAAGTGGGTGTATGTGTGTTTATGTGTGTGTATATGTGTGTGTTTGTGTAAGTGTGTGTGTGTGTTTGTGTGTGCATATATGCGTGTGTGTGAGTATGTGCATGTTTGTGTAAGTGTGTGTGTGTGTGTGGATGTTTGTGCGTGTGTTTGTGTTGTGTGTGTGTGTTTGTGTGTGTGTTTGTGTGTTTGTGTGTGTGTTTGTGTAACTATATGTGTGTGTTTAAGTGTGTGTGTGTATGGATGTTTGTGAAAGTGTGTGTGTGTTTGTGTACGTTTGTGTGCGAGTGTGTGTGTGTTTGTGTGTGTATGTGTGTGTGTTTGTGTAGGTATGTGTGTGTTTGTGTGTGTGTAAGTTTGTGTGTTTGTATGTGTGTTTGTGTAACTATATGTGTGTGTTTAAGTGTGTGTCTGTGTGTGTGTGTGGATGTTTGTGTAAGTGTGTGTGCATGTTTGTGTAAGTGTGTGTGTGTTTGTGTAAGTGTGTGTTTGTGTAACTGTGTATGTGTGTGTTTAAGTGTGTGTGTGTGTATGGATGTTTGTGTAAATGTGTGTGTGTGTGTTTTGTGTTTGTGTGTGTGTGTGTGTGTGTTTGTGTAAGTGTGTGTATGTGTGTTTGTGTGTGCGTATATGTGTGTGTTTGTGTAAGTGTGTGTATATGTGTTTGTGTGTGTGTATATGTAAGTGCGTGTGTGAGTATGTGCATGTTTGTGTAAGTGTGTGTGTGTGTGTGTGTGTGGATATTTGTTTGTGTGTGTTTGTGTAGGTATGTGTGTGTAAGTTTGTGTGTTTGTGTAACTATATGTATGTGTTTAGGTGTGTGTGTGTGTGTGTGTGTGTGTGTATGGATGTTTGTGTGTGTGTTTGTGTAAGTTTGTGTGCGAGTGTGTGTGTTTGTGTAAGTGCTGTGTATGTGTGTTTGTGTGTGCGTATATATGTGTGTTTTTGTGTCTGTGTAAGTGTATGTTTGTGTGTGTGTGTGTGTGTGTGAGTATGTCCATGTTTGTGTAAGTGTGTGTGTGTGTGTGTGGATGCTTGGTAGTGTTCCAGCCTTTGGATCGTGCCAGCGAGGGGTCTCTGTATCTCACATCCCTCTTCGCTCAAACACAAACACACATGTCCGGCCTGTCCGAACGCACTGCGTCTGCCCCTCCCGCAGTGCGCACAGACACACACACACACACACACCATCCTACTCTTCTTCTCTCCCAGACTCCCTCTTCTTCCTCTCCTCCCCTTCATCATCCTCTTTCCTGACTGCTGGCTGCTCCGTCTCGTCTCGCAGGCTCCCCACCTTCCTCACCCTCACCCTTCCACTTCCTGTGCCATCCCCCCCACCCCACCCCATCTCTCTGTGTCTCTGTGGGACGTGACTGTCTGCACAGATAGCCCGGCCACTGGCAGCAGGATCGGGCAAACGCGCAAAGATCCGCTCCCCGCAGCCTCACCCACACACACACGCGCGCGCACACTCGCGCACACTCGCTCAGTATTTTCTGAGGTACTCTGATCCACACATCCTCTCTCACCGTTAAGTGCGAAGGCGGGCTTCGTACCAGCGTGCTGAGGCGTTAAAACAGTTGTACCCAACATTGGTCCTTGGGGCACCCCCTGTGTGTGCTGGTTTTGTTCTGACCTCAGTGGCAATCGTAGGATTTTTGCAAGCTGTAAACTTGTCTTAATAAGATGCATTTCTTTTTTTTTTTATTTACCCTCTTCAGCCAAATGTTGCAGAAATACCCTTATATGTCACAAAGAATTAAAGAACCTTGGGCATATTGTGGGGTTTTTTTTTTTTTTTCTATATTGAAAATAATTTCCGGTAATATTTTGTAACCAATCAAATTAGACACTAAGAAAAATCAGTAAGCTCCAAATTAGGCTGCTGACGACAAGTGTTTTAAGTTGTTTAAAAATACTTTGCTTTAACTTAATTATG
Organism: Gymnothorax javanicus; assembly: GCA_029692085.1. Lineage (NCBI taxonomy): Eukaryota > Metazoa > Chordata > Actinopteri > Anguilliformes > Muraenidae > Gymnothorax > Gymnothorax javanicus. The sequence goes on from CM056199.1 coordinate 129,106,814, forward strand.
TGACACAAAAAAAAGTTTGACTCTTAATCATTTGCTTGCATAATTAATGGTTATTTGGTTAGTTTTTGCGATCATGTGCCTATTGATTTTCATCAGTTAGGAACCTGCTAATTTTTTATTGTGATTGGTAACATTTTTTCCTCTTTTTATACAGTTGTTTCCAATTTATCACAATGTGGATGTGGAATCTTTATTCGTTGTGGCATAAATGGATATGTCTGTCAACATCTGGCTTAGTACGGTAAATAACAGCTCTAAATATGACATACACCTAATTATGACTAATGAACAGCTTGTTAAAATCCAATGATTGCCATTGTGGTTGGAACAGAGATCCGCATACACAGTGGGCTCCCAGGACCAATGGTGAAGGACCACTGTGTAATGCTGTATTTCCACCAAACGCAAAGCTAAATTTCTCCTTGCTTTATTCGTGGGAATTTGACCGTGGAACCATTGTTATTGTTTCGCTTTGAAGATCTTCTGCCCTATTTGTGCGAAGATCCTATTCATTTCTATAGGAGAAAAGCCTGGCAGAGGATTTACACGCGAATTCACACTGCTGACTGATAGCAATGCTAGTCGAGCCTTGTTTACACTCAAGGGGTGGTACTTCCTGCAGTCTCCAAAAATCGTCAATCAGATGGCGACGCTAATTTTGCTACACTAACATCACAAACATTTTACTTTATGAACATTCTGCCAGCTTGAGAATAAAAATATTCACTAAACTGATAATGTTATCATATCAGATGTTGAACTAGACCACTATTCTGTTGTGAAACCAAGATCCATAGGTTGTTTGACACAGCTAGCTCTCTAGCTACCTAGCTAGTGAGCTTGGTAGCTAGCGTTCCCATTATCTCAAGCAATGCAGCTAACTGCGGCTTGAATGGGAAGCTAGGTGGCCTTGCCAGCCAATGTTGCTGCTAGTAGCCATGATGCTATTCAGAATACTGCTCTACTCGCGCAAATTTTTCGCAAAAGAATATTTTAATGTGGGGCTAATTGCGAATTTTGTGCACGCGCGCCATTCACGCAAGCCATTCGTGTGAGCCATTCACGTCGCGTTGCGCCATGTCTCCCACGTGATTCGCGTCGCCTGGCCCGAACTAGCATCCTTTCACGTGTATTCGCATCTTTGCATTGACTTTGATTGCAATCTGGTCACGCAAAAAATTAGTTTTGCGTTCGGTGGAAACGCAGCATAAGAGGAATTGATCCCTGTGAAATATGGTCGGAACAAAAAGGACTTGCAACATGAGGATGACAGCAGAAAAATCCCCTCCTAATTCAGAATTTTCCCTCGAAATCGAATTGCAGGATGGAAAAATGTTGAGCGTTAACTCTCCAAAAATGTTTTTTTTGTTTGTCTATATATTGTGAACTGTCCCAAAGCCTGTTTTCAAAGCTGCTTGTTGCAGAAAATATTGTCTGAATACACGGAATGATCATGGAAACGTTGCTGAAATCTTCCGTCTGCCTCTGTGCTGTGGGCTGCTATGGCCTCTGGTACTTATTTTTCCCTCCTTTCTGAAATGTGATTTGGTCATTTTCCCTCAGCCCTTTTGAAAAGGCCTCAGACTTTTTGTCTGCTGAAGCCAAAATTGTCCCCGTTGAAAATTTTAAATTGTAGGAGAGCTTTACCCAAACTAATCTCTCTGACTGTGAAATCTCTCCTATTTTTGCTTGCATTTTCATTGCTGCACAGTTGCCTATTGCAAGCAGAAAACAAAGAAACACACACACACACTGATACTGCCCTACAATGGAAGACTGCAGTATCTGTTAACCTATTGCAGATATTGCAGTCTTCCATTGTAGGGCAGAATACTGAATTGCGTCAACTTTAGCATATTTAGGGGCGGTTTCACAGACATGGCTTAAGCGTAGTCCTGGACTAAGCAGAGTTTTGTATAGAGATTTTCTGTTGAAAATTGAATTTAGTCTAGGATTAAGCTTAATCTGTGTCTGTGAAACCGGGCCTAGTTTCTTAAAAGAAATACCCGAAGATTGGGGAGTTAATGAGCAAAATCGGAAAACCAAAACCGCGTTCTACTAATAGTGCAGGATTTGTAAGTACGATTTGTTAGTACACCTTCATAAAACTGGTGTAGTCAAGCCAAGATAACCTCATGTTCTTATCTGTGAGAATCTGCAAAATCTGTTCTTCAGCCCTGATAAACTTCCATCCGTACCCTCAGGTCATGTGTCAGATCTCTGCAGACCATGGACAGGAGATTCGTGTTTTTATTAGGATTCTCCACCCAAGCCATTATTGAGTATTTGTACAGATTTCCCGAAGGGGAGGAGTGATGTGTAATGTAGTGGGAGGGGGGATTATCCGCAGTTATTAATGTTACCCCTGTAATTGAACCCCATAGAGAAGCCCCTCTGCTGCGGCTCTAGCCCGTACGCTAACAGAGGCCCCTCTGCTGCGGCTCTAGCCCGTACGCTAACAGAAGCCCCTCTGCTGCGGCTCTAGCCCGTACGCTAACAGAAGCCCCTCTGCTGCGGCTCTAGCCCGTACGCTAACAGAGGCCCCTCTGCTGCGGCTCTAGCCCGTACGCTAACAGAAGCCCCTCTGCTGCGGCTCTAGCCCGTACGCTAACAGAAGCTCCTCTGCTGCGGCTCTAGCCCGTACGCTAACAGAGGCCCCTCTGCTGCGGCTCTAGCCAGTACGCTAACAGAAGCCCCTCTGCTGCGGCTCTAGCCCGTACGCTAACAGAAGCCCCTCTGCTGCGGCTCTAGCCCGTACGCTAATAGAGGCCCCTCTGCTGCGGCTCTAGCCCGTACGCTAACAGAAGCCCCTCTGCTGCGGCTCCAGCCCGTACGCTAACAGAAGCCCCTCTGCTGCGGCTCTTGCCCGTACGCTAACAGAAGCCCCTCTGCTGCGGCTCTAGCCCGTACGCTAACAGAAGCCCCTCTGCTGCGACTCTAGCCCGTACGCTAACAGAAGCCCCTCTGCTGCGCTCTTGCCCGTGCGCTAACAAAGCCCTCTGCTGCTGCGGCTCTTGCCCGACGCTAACAGAAGCCCCTCTGCTGCGGCTCTAGCCCGTCGCTAACAGAAGCCCCTCTGCTGCGACTCTAGCCCGTACGCTAACAGAGGCCCCTCTGCTGCGGCTCTAGCCCGTACGCTAACAGAAGCCCCTCTGCTGCGGCTCTAGCCCGTACGCTAACAGAAGCCCCACCAGCCAGGAAGATTCACGGCCTAAAAATCCTGTCTGGAATGTTTTTGCGAAATAAGTGGCGTTGTGTCTTGCTGGTAGTTCGGGTAATTCACCTTGATTCATTTCTTACTGATAGCATGGTCTCTGAATGGGGAATAGTAATGCTCAGGTATGTCCGTGAACACGAGGGACTGTCGAGTCACTAGAACTCAGTTTGTTGTGCATCTTGTAAACTTTGTGGGCAATTCCACGGTGACACGCGTCACATTCTTGCGCATTTCCGTGTTTATATTTTGGCCTGTACCTTATGATGATGAATTTTAGCACCCCATTATGTGTGTGCTAGGAGGTGTTCGTAAAAGCTATAAAAAGGTATGAACAAATGTCCATTTGATTTCATAACATGGCTTTAACTAGCACTAATTATCGCGTGACTCGTGTTACATGAAAAGGACAACACAATAAACACATCCATTTCAGTTTCATTTTCTCCTAAAAGTATGCAACATAGAAAATAGTTAACACTCTCAGTGTTCCTACTAGTAAAGGTGGTTTTAAAGTGTACTGAAGGGAATTAAGATTTTACAACCAATAAGTAGAGATATTATGTAATGAGCGTGACTTGCATTTACCAACTTTTAAGCATGTGAGGAATAGATATGCATATTGGAAGTACAATTTCGTGAGGTATGGGCAACAGTTGGAAACATTGAATTTACAATGACAGCCTGTCAGGGGTTATTGAGACTCATGTTTCCCCACCATCACCACCCAACTTCAGCGCAGAATCCTGAAAAATCTGGAAAAGACGGGGAATTTTAGCTGTCAAAATACACTTGACCAAGGTGTCAAAATATAAAATCAACACAGTTATCAAGAATGCACCAGAAAACATGATGCAGAAGCCGGGTAGTGTTTGAAGCCCAAAATTTTGTCATTTTACTCTGAAGATGTAACCAGTAGGATTTTGACAGAATTTGGCTGGAAATGCCAAATTTAGTATTTTCCCTTAAAGTATGTGATGTTCCTCTGTATAAAAATACAGATTTCCATAGAAATTAATGGGAAAATTTTTGAAGGTCTTTGTCCCTATTTTCATGGAATTACCCTTATTGTGTTCTTTTGTTTGAAATGGACAGTCATGCAAATGATTTGGCTTCTGCCAGTTATTTAGAAAAATCATATCTTGCCAAGTATGTAGCAAAAAAATAGCGAATACTGAAGGCATTTAATTTTCAGTAATGAGGTTTTTGCTAATGATTTTGCCAAAAGCCTGGAGAAATAATCTCTTCCTATGGCCACTGTTGGAGTGCTGTGTTGTGAGAATGGCGGGATATAGAAGTTCTGGCACAGGGGGAGCCTCCATGCCCAAACGGGCAATAGAGAAACCTCACCTTAACCACCCCCCAACAAGCCAAGGCTGGCAATGCAACACAGAGCCTGCAGAACATGTCCACACTGGAGTCAAATCAGTGATTCGTCCAAATAAAACAACATTAATGCACATCTCCAGAGAGTGACGTAATTGCAGGAGAGGCAGCTGGCTTGCAGTTCCTTATAACTTATAAAATGTAGTGAGGATATACGGCTTCAGTGGAGGAAATTGAGCTGATGACGTGCCAGGAGATTTGTCAGTCACCCCCCCCGCACGCACACACACACAGATGGGAAACTTTGGATTACCTCGCGATTGCCTTGGAAATGTTTTTGTAGAAAATACACGGATCCAGGTGTGCAAACTCCCTCTCCAGAGTAACTAAAATCCTCATCGCCCCATTAATGGTGTTTGACTGCGGTGAAAAAATGTTTGGAATGGTCGAATGAGGATTCACCTCTAGTTAGCCGTGATATTTTGGATGTGAGTTTGTTCTGATGACTATTAAATCATGCTGGAGTAACGGATGGATAACTGTACGATATGAAGGTGCCCCTGGAATCACACAGATGGAAGTCAGTTGCTCAGCTGTCCTTTCTCATCTCAGACACACTGCTTTAGCACTGATTGGATACTGGAGAGAAACGTTCTATTTGCGTGGCTCTGGGTAATTGTGTAATATGGCATAAAGGATGTGACAGTGTAACTGAAATTAAGTTTAACATATGTTTTAATAACATATATTTTTATTGGCTTGAAATAGCAGTATAATTGAAAAGCTGTTAGATTATAAGAAGATGGCGATTTATGACCGGAACTGGATATAAGTTTTAAAGCGTGTGATAGGGTATGAGTAGGACATGACGTTGTAATAGGGTGTAAGAATACAGCAGGGTGTATATTTATTGTAATAGTGCGTAAATATGATGTTTTATAAGAATGTAATATGAGTGTAACAGGGAATGTAATATGAGTGGAGCTGTGACTGGTTGCATTTGTGTAATGTTGTACAGGGGTGTAGCACGAACTGTAAGTGTAACCCTGTAATTTTTTTTGTGTATAAGACTAATGGTGTCTATTCGTAACAAGACTGTGGCAGTGTGATCTGTGTGATAAGAAGGTGCCTGTGCTTAAATGTGTAACAAGGTGAAAAAGAGGGTTTGGCGGTTGTAATTAAGTGATAAGTAGCTGTAACAGGGTAAGTGCTGTATGAGAGTGAAAAGTAGATTGTAACAGGCAGAGCGGGGTGTAACAGGTTAAGTGTTGTGTAAGGCAGGAGCAGATTGTAGCAGGCAGTTTGGGGTGTAACAGGTTGAGTGTGGTGTGAGGCAGGGGCAGATTGTAACAGGCAGTGCGGAGTGTAACAGATTGAGTGTGGTGTAAGGTAAGAGCAGATTGTAACAGGCAGAGCGGGGTGTAACAGGTTGAGTGTGGTGTAAGGCAGGAGCAGATTGTAACAAGCAGAGCAGGATGTAACAGGTTGAGTGTGGTGTAAGGCAGGAGCAGATTAACAGGCAGCGCGGGGTGTAACAGGTTGAGTGTGGTGTAAGGCAGGGGCAGATTGTAACAGGCAGTGCGGAGTGTAACAGGTTGAGTGTGGCGTAAGGCAGGAGCAGATTGTAACGGCAGTGCGGGGTGTAACAGGTTGAGTGTGGTGTAAGGCAGGAGCAGATTGTAACAGGCAGAGCGGAGTGTTACAGGTTGAGTGTGGTGTAAGGCAGGAGCAGATTGTAACAGGCAGTGCAGGGTGTAACAGGTTGAGTGTGGTGTAAGGCAGGAGCAGATTGTCACAGGCAGAGCGGAGTGTTACAGGTTGAAGTGTGGCAGGAAGATTGTCACAGGCAGGGGTTACAGGTTGAGTTGTAAGAGGGCAGGGCAGATTGTAATAGGCAGTGCAGAGTGTAACAGGTTGAGTGTGGTGTGAGGCAGGAGCAGATTGTAACAGGCAGTGTGGAGTGTTACAGCTTGAGTGTGGTGTGAGGCAGGAGCAGATTGTAACAGGCAGTGCAGGGTGTAACAGGTTGAGTGTGGTGTGCGGCAGGAGCAGATTGTAACAGGCAGTGCGGAGTGTTACAGGTTGAGTGTGGTGTAAGGCAGGGGCAGATTGTAATAGGCAGTGCAGAGTGTAACAGGTTGAGTGTGGTGTAAGGCAGGTGCTGGTAGTTATTTTTATGGGGTGTTGAGAGGGGCAGAACGGTGCCCTAGAGGAATGTTGCCCGTCTGCACTGACTGTAGGGTTTCTGGTGTGAGTCCTCGGTGCGGTTTGGGATTCTGAGTTGCATGTGGAGAGATGAAGTTGGGAAGAATCCTGCGGTTGGGCCCTTGAGTAAGGCCCTTAACCCCAAAACTTTCTGCAGGGGTGTCAGCCCTGTTTCTCTCTATCCCTCTTCACATGCATCTATTCTATCTGCCATTTCTCTCTGGCTGTCCTTGGAAAGAAAATAAATTTCCATGCAAGTTACCTGGTTAAATAAATATTTAAAAAAGGCAGTGATGGTTTATAAGTCTCAGGGAGTGTAACAGGTTTAATACAGAGAGAGGCAGCACTGGTTTATTACTGTAACGGTGTAACTGATTAAAAAGGCGAGAGGAAGTGGCAGGTTATAAATCTTACCAGGTGTAATAAATGATATGTAGTGTAAGGCAGTAGGGGATTGTTATTGTAACTCTGTCACTGTGTAATAAGGTGAGAGGCAGTGGCAGGTTATAAATCTTACAGGGTCTAATAGATGAATTATAGTGTAAGGCAGGAGGGGATTGTTTCTGTAACGGTGTAACTGTGTAATATGGCGAGAGGTAGTGGTAGGTTATAAATCTTGCTGGTTGTAACGTTGAATATGGTGTAAGGCAGTCGGGGAGATTGGGTTCTGAGTGACCGCTGTGCCGCTTTTTGCCAGGCTGCACTGCAGAACTGTCGCCAGCTGAAGCTGGAGATCCGGCCGCTCTTCCTGGTGCCCGACACCAACGGCTTCATCGACCACCTGCCCGGCCTGAAGAAGCTCCTGTCCTGTGGCCTCTTCATCTTGGTGGTGCCCCTCATTGGTGAGACGGCCTGGGTCACTGAGAGCCCCAACTGACTCTCTCTCACACACACACACACACACACACACTCACTCACACGGGTCAACACATGCATTACTAACCTCTCAGCAATCAGAAGCTGTGTTTCCATCCAACTGTATCGCAAATCTTAAGCACATTTTCGTAAATGTGGCGAAAGAAAATGAGCATTTGTGTGCGTTTCCATCCACTTCAGTTATGCGCTTTGTTTCACGAGATAAGCCGTACGTGCCGTTGGGTGGCGCTGGTTCTCGAGTCAATTGCCATTGTCTCTGCAGAAGAAGACGGTGCACACAATGACGTCAGTAAGTGCGACAAACGAAAAGGAAAACAAACGGGAAAGCTGGTGGCGAAAAGGAATGAAAGTAATCACTTTAGCTAGTTAGCTAGCGGTTACGAAGCTATAATGTTATAGCTAGCACACTATTGTAGTGAGCTAGCTAGCTAGCTTGTTAATAAGGTTACAGTTTGCTTCAGCTGTATCAACCACTATCTGGCTAGCTTAAGTGATAACTCTTTAACGTTACAGCTAGCACACCAGAGTAGCAAGGTAGCAAACTACCTAGCTAGCTTGCCAATGTAGGTGAGCAAATATGATGTTTCCACTGCACTAAAGCACATTTATCTTTATCGATTAGGGAATTTTCCACCTCCTTCTTGCGCATAAAAAATTGATACGCTATTTCGAGTTGATGCTCATTTTGGGCGTTTCCATTTAGGTTTTATGAAGCGCAAATTCAAAATGCGCATTGAAGTGGGTGGATGGAAACACGACTTTTGATCGGTGAATGAGAACTAGACAGTATGTTTGGTCGTGACCTCATGGGCGTAGCCCCCCAAAAGCCCGCTTCTCCTCTTTTTTACGTATTGTTCGGCCAATACTGTCACCATGGCAACCAAAATCGGTAGGTGTCATAAGTGAAGTATAATACATGTCCGTACCAATATGAAAGTAATCGGTCAAAAATTACCGCCTGTACAGCGTCCACAAGGAAGTGTCTACGGACGCTACGGCGGCTGAGACAACAACACGAATCCATAGTAACTGCCCAACTTCGTCCGGGGGCTACAATTATTCCTCAAAATGGTGACCATTAGCAGAAATTTAAATTGCAGCTGCTAATTAAACTCATAGTGGCAGAATTTGGCATAAACAGCATGACTCTATGGACCCAACCAGCCTTGTGTCATTGTTGTGGTTAATTGTATTGCAGTTTGGGGACTATTTGACTAGTTCTCATTAGACCCTGTGATACCAACTTAACATTTAAATGCCACAGCCTCTCTTGAGTATTGTTGCTGGCCTTGTGTCTCCCTGTGTGGCCACGGTGCACCCATCTCCTAATAGCCACTCCTAGCAGGGTTACCTGCCGTGTCACAAAGCAAAGTTAACCTCAGGTTCGTCCCGCAAACATGACATAGAGTTCAGTGTACTCCAGTGACTTCCTAAATCCCCAGACCTCGAGCCAAGGGAGCCCCTTTTGGGATGTGGTGAAACAGGTGACTCACTGCATGAATGTGCAGCTCATAGATCATTCTCAACTTCTGCATGGTGTCATGTCAACAGGACCAGAATCTATAGCAATGTTTCCAGTACCTGGCTGAATCCATGCCTTAGCTGTTCTGGGGGCTAAGGTGGGTCCTACCAGTATTAGATTAGTGTACCTAATAAAGTGGCTGCTAAGTTTATATTGCCTAAGCAATTAACAGCTGAACAGTTATTAAGGGCTCATGAGGCTCGATTCTCACTGTGAAAATAAAGAATTATTTAATAATCAAAGTCATCTTTCTCTCTCCCCCTCTTTTTTTCCCCTCTGCCTCCTCTCCTCTCTCTCTCTTTGTCCTCTCCCTCCCTCTTTCCCCCTCTCTTTCTCTCCCTCTCTCTCTCCTCCTCTCCCTCCCCCTCCCCCTCTCCCTCTCAGTGATTACGGAGCTGGACGGACTGGCTAAAGGGCAGGATAATCGCGGGGGTTCGGGCGTGGCGGGAGGCTCTAACGCGGCTCACGCTCGGGTGGTTCAGGAGCGGGCGAAGGCGGCAGTGAGCTTCCTGGAGCAGGCCTTCGAGGAGCGTGAGCCCTGCCTGAGAGCACTGACCAGCCGGGGGAACCAGCTGGAGTCCATCGCCTTCCGCAGCGAGGACACGTCCGGCCAGCAGGTGCTGTTCCACGGCCTCCATCTGCTGTAAAACACAGTGCAGTCCGCTTACGCACAGCAAACTTTAAAGCAAACTTTAAAGCCCCTCAATAGCCCTCCCTCACTTACCCCTTTCTGCAACCCTTCCCACGAGCCTGTGGTTATGGGGCGGTATCTGATGGTGCTGCTTGAAACCTGGTGAGCCCAAGATGCCACCAACGCCTGCAAGTCCTTCACAGTGATTCTTGGAGATTTTTTTTTTTTTTGCTTCTCTCACCATCCTCCTCCTTATCTTGAAGAAATGAGTGTCAGGATCTGAGCAGGTTCCCCGCTTTTTACATATTTTAATTTTTGCCCTGAATGTGTTCAGTGGTGTTTTTAACCTTTCGTTGATCTCCTTGTAGCCATTACCAGATTTATGAAGGTCCGCAACCATCTGTCTCTTTAGAACTACAATTTCTTTAGTTTTCTTTATGCTGCTGGTTGGCAGATTGATATTGCTTGTATTGCTAACACTGTCAGCCTCACACGTTACTGTTTGGTTACTGTCAGACTGTCTTGAAGTCCAGCCCTGTTTGTCATGATGAAGGCCTTAGAACTCTGAGTGAGACAAAAATAATTGAGTGAAAGCTGAACCAACCAGTCATTACTCCGAGACCAAAGATGATTGAGCATAAAAACCGCTCTGGCAAGTAATATGTAAATCTGCAGCTTTGCTTTGTTCCGCTTGAGGACGCAGTGCCCCAATTCGAGCAATCGTCAATATGAAAAAAAACTTCCTTATGTTACAGTCATGACCCATTTCAGATGCTGTACGGGATAGTTCGGTGGCCAAGTTGCTTCCGATCTCGCGGAGCTGCGGGAAGTTACTTTAGTGTGCATGGTTATGGATACTTGGCCATACGATACCGCGTGTAGAAGCCGTATTAAGAAGCTTTCAGCTGAGGAACGGTCAGTTCTCGAAGTTTTGAGAAGGGCCTTCCATAGCGATATTCAGGTGATTGATATAATTTCTAGTATAATTTTTGGCGTTTGCGTCATTAATCACAGATGATGTAGATCAGTGCTTCTCAAACGTCTCCTGGAGTACTACCTCTCCCGCATGTTTTAGATCTCTCCCCGCTGGCGCGGATGATCCTAATGATTCACTCATTATCAAGCATCTTCACGGGTAACGAGCTGATCATGTGACTCACCTGTGCTGGAGCAGCAGAGCTCTAAAACACGCAGGAGGAGAGGTACTCCAGGAGAGGTCTGAAAAGCGCTGATGAAGATGAAAAGATTGCTATCGTTCAATTTTTTTATGCGCAGGCAATAGACCTAAGCACTAACAAGCTGCGCTCCGGAAACGTGATAGTCCTGGAACTGTAAGAAATTTCGACTAAAAAAGCTAGATCGGGCTATTTTTTTGTGCCTTGACGATTGCTTGAATCATCTAATAGGGTAATACACCCTTCACAATGTCAAATATTCAAACTGCATCACAATCAAAAGGCGGAATTAGAAATACTTATGGTGTGGGCTTGATGTAGCAGTTACTGCAGCCCTGATACAAAAATAGACAGTCCGGTCAGCCGCGACCGCATGGGTGTAGCCCCCGAAAGCCCGCTTCTCCCCTTTTTTGTGCATTATTTGGTCAATAATGTCGCCGTGGCAATCGTGAAGTATATCGCATGTCCATACCAAATGTGAAAGTATTCGGTCCAAAATTGCAGCCTGTACTGTGTCCACAAGGAAATCTCAGTTTTGCCACTAATGTGCATATTATTCAGCCAATATTGTCGCCATGGCAACCAAAATGGATAGGTCTTATAAGTGAAGTGTAACACATGTCCATACGAAATATGAAAGTAATCGGTCAAAAGTCGCAGCCTGTACTGCGTCCTCAAGGAAATCTCTGTGTTTTGTCACTAATTTGCATATTATTTGGCCAATACTGTCGCCATGGTAACCAAAATTGATAGGTGCCGTAAGTGAAGTGTAACACATGTCCATACCAAATATGGAAGTAATCGGTCAAAATTGCAGCCTGAACTGCATCCACAAGGAAATCTGTATGTTTTGCCACTAATTCGCATATTATTTGGCCAATACTGTCGCCATGGCAACCAAAGTTGATGGCTGTGATAAGTGAAGTACAACACATGGTCAAACCAAATATTAAAGAAATTGGTGAAAAATTGCAGCCTGTAGAGCGTCCATAAGGAAGTGTCTACAGACGCGGCGTGAATCCATAGTAGGTGCCAGACGAGGTCGGGCGACTTCAGTCAACAAAATGAGGACTTAGTCATATTTAACTGTCCCTGCTTCCCTAATACACCCTCGATCAAACATACACTCTGTGTCACATTTCTATTGCTGTCCCTAGATCCCTTAAGAAATCCACATTGTGTTTATGGGGCTGGGGAGTGTTTGGTTATAAGGTAGCCAGGTGTCAAAAAGGTTGGGAACCCCTCTGAAAAAAGTGACTGCAAGACGATATGATGGTTAACGCTTTATTGTCCAGACAGGACATTTGTTTTGCATTGCCTTGATTATTATTTCCTTTTTTAGAAAAAAATGTTTTGCATCATTAATTTATCCATTTGTTTTACCTAGTAATTTACCCTGTAAATGTCTTTTTGAACCCTCTAAAAACTTTTTTTTTTTCCGAACTCCTACCCCATTTGTCCTATTGTAATTTTTGATATTCTGACCCTGTACTGACAGAAGATGGAAATTCTTGACCTGATTTCAGATCCAAAACATTTTGTTGTGCTGCTCTTTCAGGTTTTGAGGTGACCGCCTGAGAGTAGAGTGTGAGGTTTTAATTCTTAAGTGTAAATGGGCCCATGCTGCCACAAGTGGACTTGATTTATGGCTAGAAGGATTTTAAGCCCTTTTCTCAAGGTCTGTTGCTATTGTTTGGTGCTCTCTTGACCTCTGGGATTATATGAATTTGATTTAAAAATATGCTGCCTGTGCAATCCGTTAAAAGAGCTGAATAAGAGGGATTTCTGCCCCATTTTGTCTGCTGCTTTGTGTCTTTCATAGCTTAATGCCATATGATGCATAAAACATTGCATCATGTGACGTATTTGTGTCATATGCAGCATGTTTCAGCTGCAGCCGCACAGTCGTTCTGCTGCGGACCTGTGTCAGCTGCAGGCATTCTGTCGTATAACTGTGTCGACAGCACAGTCACTGTGCAGTAACTGTCTCAGCTGTAGTCCTTTTACTGCGTCTCTGTATCAGCTGCTCCATCATACTGCTGTCCATCATACTGCTGTCTAGCTGCAGTCACTCTGTGTCACTGTCCGCTGCTCCATCATACTGCTGTCTAAGTCATTCTGTGTCACTGTCCGCTGCAGTGCATTCTGTGCAGTCACTGTCCTGTCTGCTCCATCATACTGCTGTCTAACTCGTTAGCTGCAGTCATTCTGTGTCACTGTCCGCTGCTCCATCATACTGCTGTCTAACTTCGTTAGCTGCAGTCACTCTGTGTCACTGTCCGCTGCTCCATCATACTGCTGTCTAACTGCAGTCACTCTGTGTCACTGTCCGCTGCCATCATATTGCTGTTGCTGTCACTCTGTCACTGTCCGCTGCTCACTGTCCGCTGCTCCATCATACTGCCATCATACTGCTCTAACTCCGCTGTCACTCGTTAGCTGCAGTCATTCTATCACTGTCCGCTGCTCCATCATACTGCTGTCTAAGTCATTCTGTCACTTAGCTGCCATCATACTGCTGTCACTGTCCGCTGCTCCATCATACTGCTGTCCATCTTTACTGCTGTCTAACTGCATTCTGTGTCACTGTCCGCTGCTCCATCATACTGCTGTCTAACTTTCGTTAGCTGCAGGCATTCTGTGTCACTGTCCGCTGCTCCATCATACTGCTGTCTAACTTTCGTTAGCTGCAGTCATTCTGTGTCTATCCGCTGCTCCATCATACTGCTGTCTAACTTTCGTTAGCTGCAGTCATTCTGTGTCACTGTCCGCTGCTCCATCATACTGCTGTCTAACTTTCGTTAGCTGCAGTCACTCTGTGTCACTGTCCGCTGCTCCATCATACTGCTGCTGTGCTGTCTAACTGTCTGCAGTCACTCTGTGTCACTGTCCGCTGCTCCATCATACTGCTGTCTATCATGTTAGCTGCAGGCATTCTGTCTGCTCCATCATACTGCTGTCTAACTTCGTTAGCTGCAGTCATTCTGTGTCACTGTCCGCTGCTCCATCATACTGCTGTCTAACTCGTTAGCTGCAGTCATTCTGTCACTGTCCGCTGCTCCATCATACTGCTGTCTAACTTTCGTTAGCTGCAGTCATTCTGTGTCACTGTCCGCTGCTCCATCATACTGCTGTCTAACTGTGTTAGCTGCAGTCATTCTGTGTCACTGTCCGCTGCTCCATCATACTGCTGTCTAACTGTCGTTAGCTGCAGTCACTCTGTGTCACTGTCCGCTGCTCCATCATACTGCTGTCTAACTTTCGTTAGCTGCAGTCATTCTGTCACTGTCCGCTGCTCCATCATACTGCTGTCTAACTTCGTTAGCTGCAGTCACTCTGTCACTGTCCGCTGTCCGCTCCATCATACTGCTGTCTAACTGGCGTGCTCAGTCATCTGTGTCACTCCGCTGCTCCATCATACTGCTGTCTAACCGCTGCAGTCATTCTGTCACTGTCCGCTGCTCCATCATACTGCTGTCTAACTTTCGTTAGCTGCAGTCACTCTGTGTCACCTTCCGCTGCTCCATCATACTGCTGTCTAACCCATCGTTAGCTGCAGTCACTCTGTGTCACTGTCCGCTGCTCCATCATACTGCTGTCTAACTTTCGTTAGCTGCAGTCACTCTGTCACTGTCCGCTGCTCCATCATACTGCTGTCTAACTTTCGTTAGCTGCAGTCATTCTGTGTCACTGTCCGCTGCTCCATCATACTGCTGTCTAACTGCGTTAGCTGCAGTCACTCTGTGTCACTGTCCATCTGCTCCATCATACTGCTGTCTGTGTCACTCCGTCATAACTGCTGTCGCAGTCATTCTGTGTCACTGTCAGTCATTCTGCTGTCTCACTGTCAGCTCCATCACTGTCCGCTGCTGTCATACTGCTGTCTAACTGCGTTAGCTGCAGTCACTCTGTGTCACTGTCCGCTGCTCCATCATACTGCTGTCTAACTTTCGTTAGCTGCAGTCACTCTATGTCACTGTCCGCTGCTCCATCATACTGCTGTCTAACTGCGTTAGCTGCAGTCACTCTCTAACTGCGTTATCTGCAGTCATTCTGTGTCACTGTCCGCTGCTCCATCATACTGCTGTCTAACTGTGTTAGCTGCAGTCACTCTGTCATCACTGTCCGCTGCTCCATCATACTGCTGTCTAACTCGTTAGCTGCAGTCACTCTGTGTCACTGTCCGCTGCTCCATCATACTGCTGTCATTCTGTGTCACTTAGTCCGCTGCAGTCAGCTCAGTCACTCTCACTGTCCATCTGCTCCATCATACTGCTGTCTAACTGCGTTAGCTGCAGTCACTCTGTGTCCACTGTCCGCTGCTCCATCATACTGCTGTCTAACTTTCGTTAGCTGCAGTCACTCTGTGTCACTGTCCGCTGCTCCATCATACTGCTGTCTAACTTTCGTTAGCTGCAGTCACTCTGTGTCACTGTCCGCTGCTCCATCATACTGCTGTCTAACTTTCGTTAGCTGCAGTCACTCTGTGTCACTGTCCGCTGCTCCATCATACTGCTGTCTAACTTTCGTTAGCTGCAGGCATTCTGTGTCACTGTCCGCTGCTCCATCATACTGCTGTCTAACTGCGTTAGCTGCAGTCATTCTGTGTCACTGTCCGCTGCTCCATCATACTGCTGTCTAACTTTCGTTAGCTGTCATGTCTGTTCACTCCGCTGCTCCATCATACTGCTGTCTAACTTTCGTTAGCTGCAGTCATTCTGTCACTTTCCGCTGCTCCATCATACTGCTGTCTAACTGTGTTAGCTGCAGTCACTCTGTGTCACTGTCCGCTGCTCCATCATACTGCTGTCTAACTGCGTTAGCTGCAGTCATTCTGTGTCACTGTCCGCTGCTCCATCATACTGCTGTCTAACTGCGTTAGCTGCAGTCATTCTGTGTCACTGTCCGCTGCTCCATCATACTGCTGTCTAACTGCGTTAGCTGCAGTCATTCTGTGTCACTGTCCGCTGCTCCATCATACTGCTGTCTAACTTTCGTTAGCTGCAGTCACTCTGTGTCACTGTCCGCTGCTCCATCATACTGCTGTCTAACTGCGTTAGCTGCAGTCACTCTGTGTCACTGTCCGCTGCTCCATCATACTGCTGTCTCTAACTGCAGTCAGCTGCAGTCATCATCTGCTGTCACTGCAGTCACTCTGTCCGCTCCATCATACTGCTCCATCATACTGCTGTCTAACTTTCGTTAGCTGCAGTCACTCTGTGTCACTGTCCGCTGCTCCATCATACTGCTGTCTAACTCGCGTTAGCTGCAGTCATTCTGTGTCACTGTCCGCTGCTCCATCATACTGCTGTCTAACTGCGTTAGCTGCAGTCATTCTGTGTCACTGTCCGCTGCTCCATCATACTGCTGTCTAACTGCGTTAGCTGCAGTCACTCTGTGTCACTGTCCGCTGCTCCATCATACTGCTGTCTAACTGCGTTAGCTGCAGTCACTCTGTGTCACTGTCCGCTGCTCCATCATACTGCTGTCTAACTTTCGTTAGCTGCAGTCATTCTGTGTCACTGTCCGCTGCTCCATCATACTGCTGTCTAACTGCGTTAGCTGCAGTCACTCTGTGTCACTGTCCGCTGCTCCATCATACTGCTGTCTAACTCCGTTAGCTGCAGTCACTCTGTGTCACTGTCCGCTGCTCCATCATACTGCTGTCTAACTTTCGCGTTAGCTGCAGTCACTCTGTGTCACTGTCCGCTGCTCCATCATACTGCTGTCTAACTGCGCGTTAGCTGCAGTCATCATCTGTGTCACTGTCCGCTGCTCCATCATACTGCTGTCTAACTTTCGTTAGCTGCAGTCACTCTGTGTCACTGTCCGCTGCTCCATCATACTGCTGTCTAACTTTCGTTAGCTGCAGTCACTGTGTCACTGTCCGCTGCTCCATCATACTGCTGTCTAACTGCGTTAGCTGCAGTCATTCTGTGTCACTTCCGCTGCTCCATCATACTGCTGTCTAACTGTGCAGTCATTCTGTGTCACTGTCCGCTGCTCCATCATACTGCTGTCTAACTGCGTTAGCTGCAGTCACTCTGTGTCACTGTCCGCTGCTCCATCATACTGCTGTCTAACTTCGTTAGCTGCTGTCACTGTCCGCTGCTCCATCATACTGCTGTCTAACTTAGCTGCAGTCATTCTGTGTCACTGTCCGCTGCTCCATCATACTGCTGTCTAACTTCGTTAGCTGCAGTCACTCTGTGTCACTGTCCGCTGCTCCATCATACTGCTGTCTAACTGCGTTACTGCAGTCACTCTGTTACTGCTGCAGTCATTCTGTGTCACTGTCCCGCTGCTCCATCATACTGCTGTCTAACTGCGTTAGCTGCAGTCATTCTGTCACTGTCCGCTGCTCCATCATACTGCTGTCTAACCGCGTTAGCTGCAGTCATTCTGTGTCACTGTCCGCTGCTCCATCATACTGCTGTCTAACTGTTAGCTGCAGTCATTCTGTGTTAGCTGCAGTCATCATACTGTGTCACTGTCCGCTGCTCCATCATACTGCTGTCTAACTGCGTTAGCTGCAGTCATTCTGTGTCACTGTCCGCTGCTCCATCATACTGCTGTCTAACTGCGTTAGCTGCAGTCATTCTGTGTCACTGTCCGCTGCTCCATCATACTGCTGTCTAACTGCGTTAGCTGCAGTCACTCTAGCTGCAGTCATTCTGCTGTCTAACTCACTGCAGTCCGCTGCTCCATCATACTGCTGTCTAACTCATGTTAGCTGCAGTCACTCTGTGTCACTGTCCGCTGCTCCATCATACTGCTGTCTAACTGTCGTTAGCTGCAGTCACTCTGTGTCACTGTCCGCTGCTCCATCATACTGCTGTCTAACTGCGTTAGCTGCAGTCACTCTGTGTCACTGTCCGCTGCTCCATCATACTGCTGTCTAACTGCGTTAGCTGCAGTCACTCTGTGTCACTGTCCGCTGCTCCATCATACTGCTGTCTAACTGCGTTAGCTGCAGTCACTCTGTGTCACTGTCCGCTGCTCCATCATACTGCTGTCTAACTGCGTTAGCTGCAGTCATTCTGTCACTGTCCGCTGCTCCATCATACTGCTGTCTAACTGCGTTAGCTGCAGTCATTCTGTGTCACTGTCCGCTGCTCCATCATACTGCTGTCTAACTGCGTTAGCTGCAGTCATTCTGTGTCACTGTCCGCTGCTCCATCATACTGCTGTCTAACTGCGTTAGCTGCAGTCACTCTGTGTCACTGTCCGCTCCATCCATCATACTGCTGTCTAACCGCGTTATCATACTGCAGTCATTCTGTGTCACACTGTCCGCTGCTCCATCATACTGCTGTCTAACTGCGTTAGCTGCAGTCATTCTGTGTCACTGTCCGCTGCTCCATCATACTGCTGTCTAACTGCGTTAGCTGCAGTCATTCTGTGTCACTGTCCGCTGCTCCATCATACTGCTGTCTAACTGCGTTAGCTGCAGTCACTCTGTGTCACTGTCCGCTGCTCCATCATACTGCTGTCTAACTGCGTTAGCTGCAGTCACTCTGTGTCACTGTCCGCTGCTCCATCATACTGCTGTCTAACTGCGTTAGCTGCAGTCACTCTGTGTCACTGTCCGCTGCTCCATCATACTGCTGTGTTCCAATACTGCGCGTTAGCTGCAGTCACTCTGTGTCACTGTCCGCTGCTCCATCATACTGCTGTCTAACCGCGTTAGCTGCAGTCATTCTGTGTCACTGTCCGCTGCTCCATCATACTGCTGTCTAACTGCGCGTTAGCTGCAGTCATTCTGTGTCACCGCTGTCCATCATGCTCCATCATAGTCTGCTGTCACTGCCGCTGCTATCATACTGCTGTCATTCTGCTGCAGTCACTCTGTGTCACTGTCCGCTGCTCCATCATACTGCTGTCTAACTGCGTTAGCTGCAGTCACTCTGTCACTGTCCGCTGCTCCATCATACTGCTGTCTAACTGCCTTAGCTGCAGTCACTCTGTGTCACTGTCCGCTGCTCCATCATACTGCTGTCTAACTGCGTTAGCTGCAGTCATTCTGTGTCACTGTCCGCTGCTCCATCATACTGCTGTCCATCATCATACTGCTGTCTAACTGCGTAGCTGCAGTCACTCTGTGTCACTGTCCGCTGCTCCATCATACTGCTGTCTAACTCTGCATCATGTCACTGTCCGCTGCTCCATCATACTGCTCTGTGTCACTGTCCGCTGCTCCATCATACTGCTGTCTAGCTGCAGTCACTCTGTGTCACTGTCCGCTGCTCCATCATACTGCTGTCTAACTGTGTTAGCTGCAGTCACTCTGTGTCACTGTCCGCTGCTCCATCATACTGCTGTCTAACTTTCGTTAGCTGCAGTCATTCTGTGTCACTGTCCGCTGCTCCATCATACTGCTGTCTAACTGCGTTAGCTGCAGTCACTCTGTGTCACTGTCCGCTGCTCCATCATACTGCTGTCTAACTGCGTTAGCTGCAGTCATTCTGTGTCACTGTCCGCTGCTCCATCATACTGCTGTCTAACTGCGTTAGCTGCAGTCATTCTGTGTCACTGTCCGCTGCTCCATCATACTGCTGTCTAACTGTGTTAGCTGCAGTCACTCTGTGTCACTGTCCGCTGCTCCATCATACTGCTGTCTAACTGCGTTAGCTGCAGTCATTCTGTGTCACTGTCCGCTGCTCCATCATACTGCTGTCTAACTTGTTAGCTGCAGTCACTCTGTGTCACTGTCACTGCTCCATCATACTGCTGTCTAACTGCTCCATCATACTGTCCGCTGCTCCATCATACTGCTGTCTAACTGCGTTAGCTGCAGTCATTCATTCTGTGTCACTGTCCGCTGCTCCATCATACTGCTGTCTAACTTTCGTTAGCTGCAGTCACTGTGTCACTGTCCGCTGCTCCATCTGCTGTCTCCATCATACTGTGTCACTGTCCGCTGCTCCATCATACTGCTGTCTAACCGCGTTAGCTGCAGTCATTCTGTGTCACTGTCCGCTGCTCCATCATACTGCTGTCTAACTCGTTAGCTGCAGTCATTCTGTGTCACTGTCCGCTGCTCCATCATACTGCTGTCTAACTGTGTTAGCTGCAGTCACTCTGTGTCACTGTCCGCTGCTCCATCATACTGCTGTCTAACTGCGTTAGCTGCAGTCACTCTGTGTCACTGTCCGCTGCTCCATCATACTGCTGTCTAACTGCGTTAGCTGCAGGCATTCTGTGTCACTGTCCGCTGCTCCATCATACTGCTGTCTAACTGCATTAGCTGCAGTCATTCTGTGTCACTGTCCGCTGCTCCATCATACTGCTGTCTAACTGCGTTAGCTGCAGTCATTTTGTGTCACTGTCCGCTGCTCCATCATACTGCTGTCTAACTGCGTTAGCTGCAGTCACTCTGTGTCACTGCCCGCTGCTCAGTCCTGTTTTTTCACACCATTCCAGCTCTAGTGCTCGGATCCTGTTCATTTCTGTTTGTCTATATTCTTCCTTTTATATTATTATGATTATTTTTAATGACAGTGTTGTTATTTACTATAGTATTGGTGTTCTTATTCATCTCTCGAGATTCCGGTCACCTTCGTTTCAATAGACAGCATTTCGCTGCTCACATATCATTACAGCTGCTGTTCTTAGTTTTCAGTCTACGTCTCAACAATATGTGAATTAGCCGGATTGCATCGTTCTGCCATCTTGGTTGATATACAAATGCTCTTGACCCCAAGTCACGCTACATGGCTTACGCTATTGTGCCGAAATTATGCCTGTTTTCTGCGCTGTTTATGGCTGTGTTCATAATGCTACAAGAAACCAAGCACCCCACGTCACAGAACGTCGGTATCAGGGAGGAAGATCAGCTTTTAATGGCATTTCATTTTCAAGAGCAGGAGGAATGTAGGGTGGAGATTGGTAAATAAATATTAAATCTTTAAATAAGAATGAGCCTGCGCTGCTGGGTTAGTTCACTCGGTTAAGGCACTGCATTGTGGAGCAGTAGTGACTACCACGGCGCGGGTTCGATCCCCAGTCGTACCAGCTGACAGTGGTCAGCAGCTTTTTCAGAGCAGCGCACAATTGGCTTTCGCACTGCAGGAATGCAAATTGGGAAGGGTCTGCTGGGTTGGGATATTAAAAATAGTCGCTTTGTTCGTTGTACAACCGCCTCCTGTTGACTTGACGGGCGCTCATCAGTAAGATTCAAAGCTTGCTCATTTCCGGGTATCCTCCGCCCTCGTTCTGAACCTGCGAAGCTTCGACCTATGAGTGTAAAGATGCAGGGGCTGACAGGCACGTGCTTCGGAGGAGAGCCGCAAACCATCCCTCTCTCCCGAGTTGGCAACAAGGGGTTGCATACGAGCAAGCTTGTACATAGTTCTCAAATTGGGCCTTCTAGATTCGGGTGGGATTAGAGATGCCAAATTTATTTTTTAAAAAAAGAATGAGCCTGCACTTGTTTATTGGTTCCCTTTGCCTTATTTGTTCAACAGACCACTTATTTCAGTAATCAGCTGATGTAAAGAAAATGCTTGTTTATGCTCTGAAAAAAACATAGGCAAAAGGTTCAGAGCATTCCTCTGCTGGTGTGTTGTGATGCAGCAGGATAAACATTGGGAGGTCGCTGACAGGGTTGGGTTCAATTACTTTTTTCAATTACAATTACAGTAATTGTAATCAATTACTTTCATGATTGTAATTTAATTGTAATTGAATTTTTTATCGAAAAGTAATTGTAATTGTTATTGAACATTCTGTCTAGAATGTAATTGTAATTACAATTACTATCAATTGTAATTGGAAAAAGTAATTGAACCCAAGCCTGGTCGCTGATCAACATCGCATTTACAGCGGGAAAATATCGGCCAGACAGAAGCGATGTTCCGCAATGACTTACCAGTGGGCGAACTATCTCCATGCGACTTTTGTACTTACATCGGCACTATATGGCTCTGCTGTCTTGGCAAACTGTTGCTCCAAGTTAAATGCTTTTGTATATCAACCAACATGGCGGCGATAAGTGACGTCACCGGTTTTAACCAGGTGATTGAAAACGAAGAATTTGTGATTGCATTGTAGTTACCACATTACTTTGCCTCGTGTGCTTGTTTCAGGAAACACTGTTCGATTCTGTGTGGGTCACTCTTACTATGATTGGGGGTAAATTCCTGAATTCCTGTCTCTCTCTACAGGGGAATAACGATGACCTCATCCTGTCGTGTTGCCTGCACTACTGCAATGACATGGCCAAGGAGTTCTTTCCCACGCAGAGGGGTGAGTGAGCGCGCTCAGTCCGTTTCGCCCGAGCCACCATAGTGAGGCTTTGAGCGCATCCGAATGCTGTTAAACAGGCGGCCTTTTTCCTTTCCCGTCCAGTTTTCCTTAACCTCGCTAGGAAATGTTACCTGGATCATGGGATAGTTGCAGGGAAATTTTAAAGGTACCTGGGTAGATATTTTAGAAGAATAACATCTTCTATTTCACTATCTCTCCTGCTCAATGGCGATTGATGATGTCAGCTCCTGCAGGAAAAGTGCGACAATTGACATATGCGATCACTAAAGCTGCTAAGGATTGTGGCCCATAACCGATCATTCTTTGGTTCCTAGTTTGATCCTGTGTTTTCTTGCTAGAAGGAAGCTATGAAGGAGCTAATTGGCCCCTTTCCTTCACGAAGTAGAGAAAAATTCATGGGTTGGCTCGAACTGTGTCACCTGCACAGTCCTCACTGTGTAACTGTGTCAGCTGCACCGTCCTGCCGTGTAACTGCGTCAGCTGCACAGTCCTGCTGTTTAACTGTCAGCTGCACGGTCTTCACTGTGTAAATGTGTCAGCTGCACAGTCCTGCCGTGTAACTGTGTCAGCTGCTCAGTCCTGCTGTTTAACTGTTAGCTGCACAGTCTTCACTGTGTAAATGTGTCAGCTGCACAGTCCTGCCGTGTAACTGTGTCAGCTGCTCAGTCCTGCTGTTTAACTGTCAGCTGCACAGTCTTCACTGTGTAAATGTGTCAGCTGCACAGTCCTGCTGTGTAACTGTGTCAGCTGCACAGTCCTGCCATGTAACTGTGTCAGCTGCACAGTCCTGCCATGTAACTGTGTCAGCTGCTCAGTCCTGCTGTTTAACTGTCAGCTGCACAGTCTTCACTGTGTAAATGTGTCAGCTGCACAGTCCTGCCGTGTAACTGCGTCAGCTGCACAGTCCTGCTGTGTAACGCTGTTAGCTGCGCAGTCCTGCTGTGTAACACTGTTAGCTGCGCAGTCCTGCTGTGTAACACTGTTAGCTGCGCAGTCCTGCTGTGTAACACTGTTAGCTGCACAGTCCCTCTCAGTTCCTGCATTAGCTCTGCTGATGGGTGCTGAAAAAACACGCAACACTCCACTGAGGAGGTGAGTTCCTGTGTGCTCATGCCAAACTGTTGGAGGATTCCAAAATTAGGGGAGAAGCAGGGAACAGACGTCAAACGATGATCATCCTCGACTCATTATAACACTGTGGAATGACTGAGCGCTCTCTGCGCTGGGCTATGTTTGGGTGGGTTTTGTGGACCATTGATCAGTCAGAGGGAGAAATGGAAAACGCGGTCTAGAGGGCGGTGTAACCTGTTTCTCCTGTCGCCCTGTCATGCCTGCAGCTGATTGGCTCTCTGTGGGCCTGGAGCTCGGCCCAGGCACTGCCAGGCCCTGGAGAGAGGCCTGTCCTGACCCGCCTTACACTTAGAGCGGCATCAAAATGGCAGCGTCAGACTCTGAACATCAAACACAGCCATGCCCTCGCATCCCTCTGTGCACCCACACACTCACAAACACACTCACTCTGAAAAACACTGATGAGCCAAAACATGAAAACCACTCTCAGATGCAGCGAATAGTGTTGATCATCTCATAATGACGGCAGATGTTCAGGTCTGCAGACAGATTTTAGACGGTTAGTGAACAGTAGGTTCTCGTATTCAGTGTGTAGGATGTGGGATAAATGGGAGCTGACAGACTTTGCCCCGGGCTAAATCATTATGCCCTGAAGAGGTTACAGCAGCTCTGAGGTGGTAATACTTCTGGGGTCCCTGTCAGTAGATGTGAGTACCTACTGACCGTGGTGCAAGGAGAGACAAACCATGAACCAGCGACAGGGTTTTGGGCGCCACAAGCTCATGGATGCCTGAGGGCTGTGAAGGGTATCCCGTCTGGTCCGAACCCACAGAAGGGCGACTGTGGCACAGGTCACTGAGAATTTCAATAATATTTCCATAGGGAATGTGTCACAACACACAGTGCATCAGACCTGCTGTTTATTGCACTGTTTAGCTTACAGACCAGTCAAAGTGCCCCTCTAACCCCAGCCCACCTCTAACAGCCCCCAATGGGCACCTGAGCTTCAGAACTGGACCTTGGGGCGGCTGAAGAGGGTCACCTGGTCCAGTGAATCCCATTTACTGTTACATCATGAGCTTCAGCCGGATACCTGTGCTGCGTTTGCCTGGGAAGAGATGGCATCAGGATGCATTATGGGAAGAAGACAAGCTGGTGGAGGGAGTCAGATACTCTGGGAAATGTTCTGCTGGGAAACCCTGAGTTTGGGAATTCAGGGGACGTCAGTTTGGTGGAGCTGCTTTGGCAGCACAGGGGAGACCTTCACTATATTAGGCAGGTGGTTTTAATCTTGTGGCTGATCAGTGTATAAAGCCCATACTCATAATCACACTCAATCGCACAAGCATTCATGCATACACACAATGCAGAAATGCACACTTATACACTCCACACACAAACACGCATGCCTTCATATAAACACAGGGGTTCAGTATTATTGGGACATCCCCATCTCATCCCATGTTAACTAACACTTTCCGGTTCAGAATTTTAATCTACAAATTCAGTCTACGACCAAAACGTTGAGAGGGCTGTGTGCAGGACTTTTTTGTTTCTGAACATTTGGCCGACCGTAAGTATTCTCCTACGTACCTATCCACTTTCAGGTGAGCATTAGTTTCATAATCTGCAAATGTGTGCAATTAAATACCAAATTTACTTGTATAGAAATAAGAATGTGAGAAATGTAATATGTGGCATTTTGTAAGATCAGTTACTCACTGTTTATGTGCTCTGTGCTAAGTAATAGGAGTCAGGAGGTTTACCCCGCACTTAATATTATGACTCAAACACAAGCGCCTAAAATGGGATTTTTTTTTTTATTTCCAGCGAACATTTCAATGTCATGAGCTGCAGACGTCATGATTCATGTAATTTCTCTCAAACTGGTGCTCTAGTGGACGCGATTTTGCAGTCTGTCAGAAATATCAGGGCTTTATAATTGTTTGTTAACATGGGATAAGATGGTGTGCCCCGATCATACTGAACACCACTGTATTCCCCATTTACGCAGTTACACTCACTCACTAATGCTCGTGCACTCCACACACACACGCACCCTACACACTCAACCACAGGCTCGCACCCTCATCCGTACACTCCATACACAAGCAAATATATGCTTGCGTACACACGGGCACACGCAAACTCAGGCACACACACTAATGCTCTCGCACACGCACCTGCCGAAGCACTTACACGCTGGCGCTCTCACGCCGAGTAGCGCACGCACGTGCTTACGCACACACATTTGTAGGACTGCGGAAACACACATGCACTCACACATTTGCACACACGCATTAAACGCGCCGGGCGGCGTTCTCTGCTGATTTTTGTTGGCGGGGGGGAGCAGATCTCTACGTGGATCGGTGCCCGTTCCTCTGCACCGCTCATCAGGCAGTCTGGGGTGCGTCTCTATCTGCTTGTAAGGGCCAGCTTGGGCAGGAGAGGCTGTGAGCCCCGCCCTGGGACGCCGAGGCACATCTGCACCCCTGTGCCCGGCGCTGCCTGCAGGCTAATGCTTTGTGATGTAGTGTAGAGTAGAGCTACTCACTGCGCAAGGCAAATACACAGTTGCACCTTCTATACCAGTTCTGCACTACAGTCTCCAGGCTTTTTTATACTTCTGAAAAAAGTTCATTTAAAAGTGTCTCTGTGTTGGGGTTGCACAGGATGTGCGAACCACGTCCTTGAAGATACCGCGTACCGCCTTAAAATGTTAGCAGCGCAGTTTTTAATCAACCACTCGTCATTCGCTCGGCTTGGACGAAGCTCAGCTGTCTGGCGATTTGACGCGAGATAACGGCCGCTCGTAAAGCACATTTCAAAAAACAAATAGAGCGATTAATTTAGAGGCTGACTTAAGAAACGTTTATGACGCTGGCATACTTTATTAATGCTTAATTATGTAGAGTATGTTTTAAGTTACGGCAGAAATGTGATTACACTGCCTGCTCCACCCATGCTACACGTGCGTTAGCATAATCATTCATCCCATTTACTAATTTCATCCAAAACTTAAAGCATATGAACTGCATAGACTGTGGAGTTATAAAACGGCCTGTGGACAAATCAAGAGTAAATGTTTAAAACAAAGATGCTTTCAAATACATACTACTGTCCAAAAGTTTTTCCAAGTTTTTCTTCTTCTAATGTTTTTTGAAAATACTTTGTTTAAACCTAGAAAAATCCTCAGATGGCAGAGGGCATGAATCTCATCACAGGGCAGTTGCCTGTAGGGTAAAGTAACTTTTTAAATTTGCCTTCTAGAGAAGTAAAATAAAGCTAATTTGGGACGAGTTGAACAGAAGTATTAAGTAGATGCGAACCGCAAGTGCAGCACATCCGTGGGAACTTCAGCAGTTGTGTTTTATGTGAATCTCTGCGGCCCTCTGACCAAGTGTATAAAGAAATAACCATTTATGCTGTCAGCAGGTTGTAATAGCAGGAGTTAGTGGTTTGATAAATTTGAGATTTCCACCATTCTTTCAAAAAAGAAGTGTCTTTAAGATCAAATGGTGTTTATACTTATTTTGGTTTACAGTAATGCCTGAAAGCAAAAAAAAAAAAAAAAACAAGGAACAAATTAATTTGCACAAATCTGGGGAACCTAAGACTATCACACAGTAATGTGCCTGATCCACTGGTCTCTCTCCAATCACTTCTTTAGCCGCCTGAGAAGCATCTTCTCTTCACTCAGGTGTGTGTGCATGTGCGTGTGTGTGTGTGTGTGTGTGTGTGTGTCTGTATCTGTGCGTGTGCGCGCGCGTGTGTGTGTGCATGTGTGCGCGCGTGTGTGTGTGTGCATCTGTTTGTGTGCGCGTGTGTGTATCTGTGTGTGTGTGTGTGTGTGTGTGTGTGTGTATCTGCGTGTGCGCATGTGTGTGTATCTGTGTGTGTGTGTGTGTGTGTGTGTGTGTGTGTGCATGCGTGTTTGTGTTTGTGTGTCTGTGTGTCGTGCGGGCAGGATGGGTGGCTCTGTAAAAGACAGGCACCCACAGGAAGTGGCGCACATCTTTCTCTCGCCTGCCCTGCCACATGATCCTCACTGTATTGTCGTATTGTTTGTTGTTTTATGTACTGCTCATCGCTCCATCCTCCGGCTGTCTATCTCCATCTTAACCTCGACTCAGCATCCAATCCCACTGTTAAAAGACAGGACTTAGAAATGGAAATTTCAAAAAACTATTTCCAAAAACTCTGATAATTTTTTTCTAAATCTGGCAATCAACTCCCCTTGGTACACTTAGGGCCTGATTTACTAAGACCTTTAGCACATGCAAAATCTTTTTGCCCGTGCAAAACCAATAACATTGCCCATGATTGGCCAGTGTACTTGCCTTGCACCAATCAGTGGCAAGGTTTCTGGTTTTGCACGGGCAAAAAGATTTTGCATGTGCAGAAGGTATTAGTAAATCAGGCCCTTAATGTACAGTGCGAGTGCCATATTGATTGAACTTTACTGTACTTTAACAATGGGTCTAATGGAGAATATGCGAGATGGCCTGTAGAAGCTAAATGGTTGCAGATGGAGATTAAGTTTGTATTATCGACATATAGGAAGTCATATGACCTATATTTTGGCAGTGTTGAAGTTGATCTCAGATCACCTTGAAAGTTCAAACTCAAGTCGAGCTAAATTTTAACAACGTTAAAACATAGGAGTTGAAATTAAAAAAATTATTTCTCAACTACTGCAGAATAACTTTTTAGCTCCGCTGTGATGACAGTCACAGTCAACGGAGCTTTTCTAATGCCACGTCGTCCGGCGTCCGTCTGTCCATCTGGCCGGCTGGCGTCAACTTCTCACTTCAAATTTGAATATCTCAAAAACTGTCTGATAACTTTTTTCCTAATTTGGCGTGAGCCTTCCTTATGATGTTCTGAATATCCCTTGCGAAAATGAGAAAATTCTACATCCCGGTTTTTGGGAAATCCAGCATTTTGGACTTAGAAAATCAGTTTTTGTTCTCATTTCAGTGAGGATTTCTGGAATGTCCATGTCGTAACTTAATTTCAGAAATCCTTGAAAACTGTTGCAATATGAACACATATGGCACATTTGGTAACCAGAATATGCTGTAAACTAGTTTGGTGTCTCAATTTATGTAGTATAACAATGAAACCACACTACAAATTGCAATCATTTATATCAATCATCTTATCAGCAAGCAATACCAACAACCAACAAATACCCCCCACCCCCTCGTACAGATTAGGTCAGAGCTTGTGAATAACATTGTCACAGTGATGGCCTGACAGAATACCAGACGGACAGCTCACACTAAATTAGAAAAAAAGTTATCAGACAGTTTTTGAGACATTCAAATTTGAAGTGAAAAGTTGACGATAGTATTGTTCTGGATCATATTGTTCCGAATCATGTTATTCTGCATCATGTTGTTCTTCATCATTGTTCTGGATCATGTTGTTCTGGATCACGTTGCTCCGGATCATTGTTCTGGATCATGTTGTTCCGGATCATCGTTCTGGATTAATTGTTCTGGATCATATTGTTCCGCATCATATCGTCCTATGATAGTGTTAGAAGGATTGTGACTGCTATATTTGTGATGTACTGGGGGGAAGGGTATTTGTTGGTTGTTAGTATTGCTTGGTCGTAAGATGATTGATATAAATGATTGCAATTTGCAGTGTGGTTCTATTGTTATACTACATAAATTGAGACACCAAACTGGTTCACTGCATATTCTGGTTACCAAATGTGTCATATGTGTTAATATTGCAATAGTTTTCAAGGATTTCTGAAATTAAGTTATGGCATGGACATTTCGCTCATCCTCAGCGGAGCTCTCTAGGTGGACAGGCCTCTTGTTTACCTTCAGCTTGACCTTTGGTGACCTTGGAATTTTAAACTTGACATAGTGAAATTACAATGACTTGCATCACCAAAACGGTCACGGGGAGAACCTAGGTTTGTATTGGAGACATACAGGAAGTTGTATATGAATTCATTTGGTGGTTCCAAAACTCTGTTTTAACACCATAATTATTGCATATATTCTACATTGCTTTGTTGCCATAACTTCGCCTAGGATGACAACCTTTGAAAATCAAACTTACAGAAGTACACTTTCAATAACATGTTGCAATCAAAATTATAGCAGATATAACGCATACTAATATAGTGTATGTACTGCTAATATGTGCTTTAAATATGATCAAATCTGAATCAAAGCTTCAGTGATTATATATATTGCTTTTGCCTTGATTTCAAGTTAATAATGTACATTACAGATTGTGTGCCGGTAGCTACAGGACCCTCGGTCCTATTTTTTTATTTTCTTTACTCTCATGCAAGGGCTTGTCATGTTTTAATGAGGAAGCATCTTAAATCAAAGTCCTTCTCTGTTCTCTCATGCACTTCGTCTCATTCTCCTCCTGTTACTCACACTCGCGCACACACTCAGATTCTCTCTCACATACAAACACACACACACTCAGATTCTCTCACACATACAAACACACACACACTCAGATTCTCTCTCACATACAAACACACACACGCTCAGATTCTCTCACACATACAAACACACACAAACACACTCAGATTCTCTCTCACACATACAAACACACACACACACTCACGGATGGACTCCTGAGAACCATACGCACACGCTAACGCACACACACAAAAACAGAAACACATACAATCGCGCACACATACACTCAAGCATGTAAATGCTCTCAAGCATACAGACTTGTTGATGCATTATGAGACACAGCAGTAGTGTTAGAGGATTAATATAATGAATGCCTCTCCTGTCTGTCCGTCTGTCCGTCTGTGCGCAGATGAACCTGTTCGCCTGCACAGGGAGGTGGTCCTGCTGACCGACGACCGAAACCTGCGGGTGAAGGCCCTGACAAGAAACGTCCCGGTGCGCGCCATCCCCGACTTCCTCAGCTGGGCCAAAGTGGGCTGAACCTGGGCCGACGCGGGCCAGCCTTCGAGAACCACATCCACTACAACAGCCATGTTAAAAACGCGTGGCAAAAGATGAACTCCAGACGGAGACAGAGGGAGAGGAAGAGAGAGAAGAAGAAAGGAGAGCTTTTTTTAAAAAAAATCTAGCGTGAACGAGGGCAATCGGGCAAGAGTGACATTTTTTGGAAAGTGAAGAGAGGGGAAAGCTTTTTTTCCTGTGGGCCGAGAGGACCAGCTCACTTCAGGAGCGATAGATAGATGGAGTTTAAAATGAGAGGCGTCAGAATAGACAGACTCCGAGAAGCAGATGCACAGAAGGGAGCGTCTCTGATCTCGCTGTTGTACTTATGTGCAGTGTGTCTGCTAGCTACGCGTGACTTGAGGGAGGAAGGAGGGAAGGATAGGAGAGAGAGAGAGAGAGAGAGAGAGGGAGCAAGAAATGGATTGAGTGAGGAAGACGAGGGCAGGGGTCCAAGACTGAGGAAGATTAACCCCCAATGTTAGTGGCTGTGATGGCCAGGAAAGAGTGATTAGAGATGAGAGAAGTGCGGAGTTCAGGGGCAGACGTATGAGGGCAGCCCTGTCCTCATCTGGCTGTCTGTCCAACTGTCTGTCAGTCTGTCCCTTCCTGGCTGTAGCTGTCTGTGCTGCAGTGCGCAAGGTGCGCACCAGAATTTTGTTTGCTACAGTTTTTTTTGTTTGCTTTTTTCCTGACTTTACTTGGTGAAGGACTATTTTATGTGGTTTTTTTTTCTCTCTTTTTATTTTAGAAGTAAGAATGTCTTTATGCTGTTCAAACACCACTTCCAAAACCTATTTTAGGGGCAGGTTTAAGCTTCCTCCCCATTCCCCACCACCTTTTTTTTCATTTTTCCATAAGTTTTTTGCCCTTTTTTGTCGCGTATGAGCGTCAGGGACATTGGCCTCCAGTTAGCAGTGGTCTGGGTGCTAGTTTTTGTGTGTGTTTTGAACCACCCTCCACCAGCTGTTTCTAAACATTCAAATGGGGAAATGCCCCTGGTACTTTGGACACAGTTTCTGTGGCTTGG
Organism: Gymnothorax javanicus; assembly: GCA_029692085.1. Classification (NCBI taxonomy): domain Eukaryota; kingdom Metazoa; phylum Chordata; class Actinopteri; order Anguilliformes; family Muraenidae; genus Gymnothorax; species Gymnothorax javanicus. The sequence goes on from CM056199.1 coordinate 129,138,097, forward strand.
CTCTCCCAGCACGGCGACCCTAGAGGCTTGCACTGTGTGACTGTTATCGAAGGTACACAACGTTACGCTTCAGCACCCAGGCTTGGTTTGCTTCGCCTGCCATTCACCGCCACCAGCTGGAAGACCCTACGGCTTTTTTCCTCACTGGCTTCAGTTTGCGTAACGAGGATATTTCAGAGCAGTTTCTCCGAATGCCAGCGTGAGTGCAGTCACAGCGAGAGACTCTCAGTAAAGGAAGGGGAGAACTGCATCGAGACAAAGGAAAACACGGACCATTTGAACAGGGCAAAGAAAATATGGACTCTTCCCCTTCCCCCCTCCCGCCCCGTAAAAGACCTCTGAGCTGAAACAGAGCGATGTCCGCCTGGGATTTTGGGAGCGGCCGAACTCTTCGGGAGCTTGTAAATAACAGAGCAGCGTCTTGGCGAAGAAGTGTCCCGCCCCCACAAGAACTGCCCTCTGCCCCGCGCACATCCTGCCAGCTGGCTTCCTGTTCGCCGGGGGAGAGCGCGATGCGATGGAGGGGTGCAGACGTGTCTGGGCTCAGTGCTGGGAGATTCAGGCCCGCTGGGGCTCGATGGATAGCTCTCTTCGACAGGCTGCTGTGCCTCGTGAAGAGGCTTCTCTTTACGTCTCTGCTGATCGTCCAAACCGTACGCGGTGACGTGCTTCCAGCGGGCAGACTGCAGCCCCCACGAGGTGTTGGGCAGGATGTGTGGGGACCCTGTACAATAAGGTCTACATGAACTGGAATTAACCAATGTAGTTTTGAACTGTTAACTGTTGATCAATTCTCCATTAATTCTTGTTGACAACCTCACTAGATTACTCCAATTAATATGGGATTGAAATAACAGCGAATGTTTTTCATTTTTAGCTAATTAAGTTTATCCTACGCTTTGAAGATGTGTCATTATTACCCATTACATTCATCAATCTATTTGTTCACTGATAATTAATGAGAAATTAGTTTTCTGCCTAAAATATTTGCGCATTGTTGATATGTGTGGACAGCTGCATTACTTAATGACAGTTCTAGTGACCTTATTGTCATGTGCTCCCGGATGCTCTGATGTCGGCCGTGGGCGTAGCAAATACATAAGATGGCGGGAATATGGAAGAGTATATCTCCCTTATGCTATTTCTTATGATGATATAAATCATATCACAGCATGCTGGGTGTTTAACTAGATCAATGCCTGACTGAAAACAGTTTCACTGTGCAAGGGTTTTGCGACCGTAAGGCAGAACCAATCATATAAAAGCTTTTACATTTTGCTTCAGCTGTGATACTGTGATGAGATTGCTTGAGTTGCGGTGTCTTGCACTCCTGTAAATTGTGATGTCATAATGAGCTGGCTTCAAGTGTGATGTCATACGCTCATTCATACTGTGGTGCCATGATGAGCTCATTTAACCAGTGACATGGTGTTTGTTGTAAATGCATGCTGTTTAAGGGGTGGGTCTTTGAAAGAGACTGCGCTGAAGTCTGGGAACTGCGCTGTACGCTTCGGCATTGTGGATTTGCGTGAGTGAGAGTGTGTGTGTGTGCGTTGCGTGCGTGCGTGCGTGCTAGCGAGCGAGCGAGCGCTCATCTGTGTAGGCGCATGCACGTGTGAGTGTGCACGTTGAGCATTGGCATCCATTTCTTTTGACCTTGGTGTGACCCCATGACTCTCGCTGTGACGGTGACCGCGTGATCAGCAGCTGTGCTGACCGGCCTCCCAGAGTCCCTCTCCCCCATCTACACCCACCCCAACCCCCCCCACACACACACACACACACACACACACTGTGGGGTTCACTGTCCTCTCACTGACCCCATCTTACAGGCACCCTCCAAGCCCCACCCGAGATGGAGACTGCATTATGGGAACCCTAGAAAACCTGGACTAACGCATTGAGTCTCAGTCCATCCTGTGTGCAGAATCGGTCAGTACCGAGAGGGGTGGCGCTGCAAAGCCAATCCAGCAGCTGCCCTAAATCCACAACTCTTAGCTCTTATAAATGTGTGCATACCTGCCTATTGGAGCGGTCAGGTGCGTCCCCGCATGGCCTATAGGCCGCAACTTAATTCTATTGAAATCAAACTCAACTGGTAACGTGATGTAAACCTACTTGTGTATCACTGGTTCCGCCGTTTGTCCGGGAGAAGTTAGCATTGGTGCTAGCTTTGCCAGGACCTTCCCCGCCTCGAGTTTCCCCATTCACTTTTTTTTCAAACATACGCTCTATAGTAATGCTCGTCACCGCCGTTTTATTGTTTTTTTTTTTCCTTGTTTTCTGGAAAAACAGGGGCCAGACTTATGATTTTGAGCACTTTCTCAGCGTTGGAAGCCGCAGAGCTCAGGCCGGAGGGCCTGCTTTCCAACAGCTGTCTGATACTGCTGTCATTTTCGGGAGGAGTGTACACTGGCATTACAGCCTCCCGACACCATCTCAGCTCTCACCTACACACTCTTCGTGTGCACCTGACATCCGCTTTTGTGTTTTTATTAACATTTTTATTTTTTATTGTCAGTTTTTTAAGTGACGCCGATAGGCTTTTTTGCTCTCTCAGCATTGCTCATGTTCATCAGATTAGAGGGGGCTTAACGTTTGAAAGCGCTCGTTTTGTTTTGATGCTAACATTACTAGCTTTACCGCTGTTGCGTCAGAAGTCACGAAACTTTCCGTTTTTACTCGCAGACGGAGCTGTGTGTCTGCGTGTGTGTGTGTGTGTGTGTGTGTGTGTGCAGCCGTGTGTGGGAGTGTGTGAGGTCACGTGTTGGGTGTGCTCTATATAGTGTGGATTCAGGTTTACTTCACAGCATTATGGCTGGTTTAGGGACTCGCTTGCAGCCTCCTGTGGAGTGAAGAGTTCATGCCCGTGGCTGTTTAGCACAGTATGCATCACTCTGTGACTGCACATGCATCAAAACACTCTTCAGCAGAGACATTGGCTCACAGTTTTGAATAGCAGCCAAAGAATTATAAAATTTGTAATGTGTGTATTTGGTTGTGTTCGTGCTGAATCCCTCTTAGCCCTGCACACCCAAACCCTCTTACCCTTCTGTTTGCAAACCCTCTTACCCCTCCAAACCCAGTGCACGCTCATCCAGTCTGTCCCTCTGCTGGACGCCAGTATCCATAACCCATAGGCATGTTCCAAACCCAGTTTTTCTGTACTTTTAAATGCCCTTTATCCATTTTTTGCAATAAATGTTGGCTTTGTTTAAATGGATTGGTTGTCATGTGCTTATTATTGTCACTATTTTTATCTGAAGAGAATCTGGTTTTTATGAAACCTTTTATTGCTGTTTGTATACGTCTTGGGTGGGGGAGGGGGAGAGGTGTCACTTACTCAATGTATTATTATTTTGTTATTATATATAATGTGTGAATAATGTCAAACATCCTGTTCATCTTTTGGAATTTTTGATTATCATTTTTTTTTTTTTTAATTGAAGGAGGTAATTCAACCAACAATATACCGTATCACACCCGCTGGTGCCGGGCAACCGTTTGGCGCCTGAACTTCCACAGCACCTAATTGTTGGACTGGACGGATCTTTCTGAATTTCACACAGATGTTGACTGTGTATCGCTCACCGAGCCAAATCGGCTGTGCGATCTTCGGTGACATTTACTGCCTGATACCTGAATGACAGTTTAATCCATGGAATTAATTGGCCACGATTTAAAAGGAGCGAGTTGGCATCGGTGTGTTATTAAATCATTAGAGAAAGCAGAGAGGGCATGAAATCTGAAAGTCGATGCCGTCTGTGGAGCCAAGAACTCCGTTTGAAAGCGGTGGCCGGGGGCGGGGAAAACCATGAACACCTGGCATGGCCTGCTTGCCGTGCACGAGGCGTGGCCCGGCTTGGAGTCTGACTTTCCCTATTAGAGCTACGGGTGCCTCACTCTATTCAGCTGTGCTGTGATCTGAGATTCGGCTGTGCTGTGTGATCTGAGATTCGGCTGTGCTGGTGATCTGAGAGATCTGTGCTGTGTGATCTCTGAGATTCAGCTGTGCTGTGATCTGAGATTCAGCTGTGCTGTGATCTGAGATTCGGCTGTGCTGTGTGATCTGAGATTCAGCTGTGCTGTGTGATCTGAGATTCAGCTGTGCTGTGTGATCTCTGAGATTCAGCTGTGCTGTGTGATCTGAGATTCAGCTGTGCTGTGTGATCTGAGATTCAGCTGTGCTGTGTGATCTCTGAGATTCAGCTGTGCTGTGTGATCTGAGATTCGGCTGTGCTGTGTGATCTGAGATTCAGCTGTGCTGTGTGATCTGAGATTCGGCTGTGCTGTGTGATCTGAGATTCAGCTGTGCTGTGTGATCTCTGAGATTCAGCTGTGCTGTGTGATCTGAGATTCAGCTGTGCTGTGTGATCTCTGAGATTCAGCTGTGCTGTGTGATCTGAGATTCAGCTGTGCTGTGTGATCTCTGAGATTCAGCTGTGCTGTGTGATCTGAGATTCAGCAGGGCTGTGGTCTCTGAGATTCAGCAGGGCTGTGTGATCTCTGAGATTCAGCTGTGTGATCTGAGATTCAGCAGGGCTGTGTGATCTCTGAGATTCAGCTGTGCTGTGTGATCTGAGATTCAGCTGTGCTGTGTGATCTGAGATTCAGGTGTGCTGTGTGATCTGAGATTCGGCTGTGCTGTGTGATCTGAGATTCAGCTGTCCTGTGTGATCTGAGATTCGGCTGTGCTGTGTGATCTGAGATTCAGCTGTGCTGTGTGATCGGAGATTCAGCTGTGCTGTGTGATCTCGGAGATTCAGCTGTGCTGTGTGATCTCTGAGATTCTGGTGATTGCAGCCCTTCCTGTGCATCTCATGGGTTTCATTTTTGCACAATGCAGCAATGCTGCTGGCCAAACCGGCTCGTGGGCGGCGTACCAGCTCTTGTGATTCGCTGGTATTTCCCCTATGGGTAACCAGGGGCCAGTTCTAAATGTCAAAATTTCGGGGTGACAGGCAGTTCCTCCCCCTGCTGATTTCTAAAGCACTTCCTGTTAATATGGTGTCTTGTGCAATGTGTTAATGCATGTCATCATTTCGAAAATCAAGTAATTGGACGTCCTAAAGAAAAGGTTTCTCATACAGTTTGCAAGTTGTTGCTTTGCTGCGACTAAGTGTGGACTATACAAGTTTGTGTTATAAAAGGAAGTGAAGTGATTTGATATTGGTGATAAAGTTGTGTGTGTTAGAAAGATGATCACTTTTGCTGTGCTCCATGTTTACTGTGAATTAAAACGGTAGGTCATCTGGGACCTTGGACTGCCACACCAAAACAGTTGGGGATCAGGGATAGTATGGCATGCTCTTCTCAAATTGCCAAAAAAAAGTCTAATTTTGCTTTTTTAATGTCTAATTTATCATGTTACTCAGTTTTATTGCGCATATTTTATTTTGCAGTTTGCCAGGGCTGTTCGTGTGTACTGTTCAAGGTGTTGCGCACACAGTATTTCAAGTTTTTGGTGGCCTAAACAAAAATACTCATCAGCCTTTTCAGGTTAAAGTACATTTTCAGTTAACTCTTAAGGTACTTGTGCTGCAGCAGCTTTTCCGCATGAGGTTCTACATGGTAATGTTCCCTGATAACTCTCCGTAAAATTGACTTAAACCAACTTTCCTCAGTTGGACCCATTTCCTGTGTCAAATGCCAAATGTCTGAGTACACAGCACTTGTATAATATAAAAACAATGTTTACAATTATGAATAAACACTATAAAATTAGATTTATGTGTGTGTATTCAGTAAGTGTAAAGGCTGCTTTGGAGTCGTATGTGAGGGGCGCATTTTTTGTGCTTCAAACCGCAAACCTTCAGTCGCCCGATACCTGTCTTAGTGGAGCCAGATGGCTGTCAGGAACCTGTGTAAATCTCGAAAACATCCTTCCATGAACATATCTACTGTCTGGTCCAATCAAAATCATATGCTCTGCATAAAATAATATCAAACAAAGCCAGAGAGTCAACTTTGGCTTCAGTGGGCTGTAGTTGATGAGAAAAGTGGTGGTGAATGACGAACGCCGGTATGGACTGGTAGTGTAGCCTTAAGGCATTGATACCAAGCAGGTTTGGTGCTGACTGTTGTTTCAGTTCAATGATTTGAATCTTTTTGAGGTCACTCCTCTGGGGCTCTATTGTCCCGCTGACCTAACTATTATTATATTCGGCATAAACAACTTTTAAAGAACGCAAAAAATAAAGAAGCTTGCCATCTTTGTGCAAATATTTTTATTTCCAAATTGAATTTGAATATACAAACAAAAAAGACAAAAAACTTGCCTTAATAAAAACCTATTAACATTATTTCATACTGTTAAAACAGAGAATTAAAAGGAAAAAAATAATATTAATTACCCACAATTGAATTTGATGTAAAAATTGAATTATAAAACAATTTGACATGCAATAAATACATTCATTTTCTTAAAGCAAAATTGAAACAATGTAGAAAAATACTGCTTGGTTTTTTTGTGTATTGCAATGCAAAACAAGACTTATTGAAAAACACTTTATGGAGGTGATCATGTATTTAATATTTAAAAACCAGCTCAATCAATAACAACTGAAATATTAATGATACACAAAATAGTAATACTATCACGGTGATCATGTCTGGTGAGTCAACCCGTTCTGTCTGTCAGTGTGAAAATGGCTCTCTTCCTCGCTGTTTCAAGGTGCTTTAAAAATATTAACCCGTCGAGCGAAATAAATTTTAAAAAATATAGACTTTAACCGTAATTATCTTGTGCTGCCATAGGTTTTCAACAGCTTTGATTATGATACGTTGCATTTGGCGCTCTAAGGGTTAACAGTTTTCCCTTCTTGCGCAACTCCAAACTCCCGAAAACAAAAAAGCGACTCCCCCTGTCCACTCTCCCTTTTGGAAAAAGACAAAAATGATTGGTGCCTTCCAGGTCTTGGCGATCCCTAAGACTGTCTGTTTCAAATTTGTCTGAAGCTGATTCTCTACCTGTTGTTCGTATCTACCACCGAAACCGTACACGCTGATACACCTGCTTGTTGACCGTCTCTCGGTTCTCCCGACAGTCTGATGCGCTGTCCGCATCTGTCCGAGAGGTGCGGGCCGCGATATAGCGAACACCTCGGCGCTAGCCCTACAGCTAACCCCACACCCTCTGTACTAATGACTTTCTAAATGGGAGCTGACACACGAAAGGCGGCGGACTCTGGCTGATTAAATCTGACCTAATCTGGAGCGAGAGGCCGTGGCAGCTGTCAGCCGCCCACATGTGTGCGTCTGTGTTTGTGCGCATGGAATGCGTTGCGCGTCGCTATCGGTGCCAGAATATAATTGCAGGCAAAAGCGCCATGAGGATCAGTGCAGCTTTGAAAATCCTTTTGTGTCTGATTTTTTTATTTTATTTTTTATTTATTTATTTTTTGAAGCGCTTTTCTATCTTAATGTTTGCACAGAAATTGATTACACGTAAGGAAGGAGATGCACCGTAATGCAACAGTATCGTAAGATTCAATGGGACCTGCTAACATGCGGTGTGTGCGCGTTTACCTGTCTCTGTATGTTTGTCTGAATGATATACTGTCGGTCTTAAATTTCTCTCGTCCATTGGATGAGACTGTTTGACATAAACACAACATTTTCTTCCACGCTGCATCTCTGCGCCTAGTGCAGTCAGTGGAATAGACACTTCGAATTCCTAGTCGGCCTAAAATTCAGCTATCCCGCATTTAGTCATGCCAGCAGGATTTAATTTCCACTATGAGCGAGATTCGCATTGAAAAAGTACTCTACATCCCGATTCGCGCATCCCCCGCCTGCCCTGACCTCGCGTAGGCACACAAGGAGATAATTTTGGGCCGGATGGTCTGGAACTAGCGCCGCGGCCACAAGAGCGACGCATTCTGGTACCCATCGCGAGGGTAACGGATCCAAAACAGGCCGCTTTTGAGCTCCCATTGTTGTCGGCTCACTGAAGTCTGGCGCAACGCAGACAGTCTCTCAAAATGTCAAAACGAGAGAAAGCGTAATTACACTTTTTTTTTAAAAAAGTAATTTAGTCTGGCAGAGTCCTTGCGCTGGCCTCTCTCACCATGTGTGCTGGCTGGCACCCTACAGATGGGGCCGAGTTGTGCAATTTGTGCATACATATATTTATTTTACTGGCATGAGTTTCTGTGTATTTTCTTTTGTCCATAATCTCCTGACATTATCGCGCACTTCCTGCTTCGCATGGCTTTGCGTTTCATGGCGTTTTCTCTTCTGTGCTTGTTTTTGCTCCTCTTTCTCTTGCAGCCCCGCGCAAAAGTAAAACAACGAAACGACCCCCCTCTCTCTCTTCTCTTTTTTTTCTGTTTACATGACCCATCTCAACATGGAAGTATTTTGACGCGTTTGATTGGGGCGTGAAGGAAAAAGAAAGCCGTTACTGGCGTAAACATTTGGACAACTGTCCTCTCCAGCGCGAGGAGCAGCTGGAAACGGCCGCATGGCCGGGAGGAGCAGGAGTGAGGGGGAGAGGATAGGTTCGGTCGAGGGGTGGGTAACGAACGGAACAGAGCGTGGGCGAGGGGTCTTGTGCGGGAGAGTCGGGGGGGTTGCGAGGGGAACACGTTCGTGGTTTGAACCCTTTGAGGAAAAGTGCACAGGTTTTTATGAATAAACCTGAAACAGCTGGATGTAATAAAGTATGAAATCCCACTCTCCTTCCTATTTCACACTGCCGGACTCCAGGGGAACTCAAGACCGCCACACACAGGCGCGCGCACACACACACACACACATACTCAAAACACACACAGGTGCAATCAGGCTCAGAGTGGACCCTCACATGCATTGCACACCCCCTCGCCCGGGACTCTTTGGCAGGCACAGCGGGTCCCCAAGGCCCCCTCCTCCCATTAGCAAGTGCCAAAAAGCACCAGGGAGCTGTTTGCAATGAGTGATTTGTGGGTCCAGCTTTTGATTCGGTCTGTGCCACAGTTGAAAAATTCCCAATACACAGGCTGACCCTTAAAACAGTTTTCAGTAAATACTTTTCCATCAGCTATTCATTTATTTTTTAAATAAAAAAATCCCTGCAAAAAAATGGAAAATAAAAAAGCTAACCAAACAAAAAATAGGCAGTATTGACACTTTTTTAAAACCTTAAAACCATTTTTGGCATTTGGTTTTCTTTTTGGATCATGACAAGGCAAGTTGCATTTCATGCTAAAAATCCTACCTTGGTAAATCTGTTCCCCCACTTTTTTAAGGTCTGAAAATCTGGTGTTTCCATGAGGCAGAGTCCCTGAGGAGGGCTTGTGAATGTGGCACTTTGTAGATGGTCCCTTTCTCATTCCAAGTGAGATTGATGGCTGATGGACAAATGAGGTCTCCTGTAATCAAATTTTTTAGAGCTGTATCCTGTCAGGGACTCGCTTACGTCAACCAGCCAATCGGCTCTGCTGTTGGACAGCAAAATCTTTTGATTGGTCCTGACTAGTCAATGACTGTCAGCTCATTAAAGCTGATTGGCTTGTTGATGAGACCGCTTTTCTCCTGTCGCAAAGTAATTTTTTAATAAGGCAAAGTGAGCGGTTGTGTTTCAGTCTGTTCTCCAGTTGTGTTCTCTAAAAGTGCCCCGTTAACCTACTGTTCATAATTACAGAACTACTGCAAATGGACAGTGGCAGGACTCTAGACGACCACATAAGCATGTTTTCCTGTCGTTCTCTCGCATTGACTCAAATTGCACTAAATCTGCTCTGCCAACCTCTAGCTAGCATCATAACACCCTTTTATAGTCCTGTACATTACTCTATCAAGGCAAGTCAGGTGCGAATCTCTACCCCTATGATACAGTGGACAAATGCTCTGATTTCCTGTCATTTTTGGCATGTCTGATGCTCTTTACTCCGCCTTTGCTTGGATGCTATTGCACAAAACGCTTTCAACTCCTCCATTGTTGTCAGATTTTGAAGTAACTAATAGTCAGCATAGGATTGTACCAATCCTGATATCATACCCTTTGGTCATTCGCTGATTAATAGTTAGTAAAGTTTTGCATTCACATTTGCAGTTATTCATGCAGATGTTGACGTGCAAATTTATGGCTCAGTCTTGTTGGCTGTACGAGTTCATCGCTCCACAGTCTGTGTCCAGACTGCTTCCTGCTGTTCTAGAGTGGGGCTCCCATGTCCTGGCTATAGCCTCAGCGCGCGTGCACACACACACACACACACACACACACACACACACCAAGATTAAATGGCCAAAATGGGTCTGGCGCATCCCCCCAAAAAACCAGATCTGGAGCACAAGAGAGCGCACAGATAGATGAGCAGAGGAGTGATTTTTTTTCTCAATGGACAGCAGCCTGGCTCTCTCTCCATTGAGAGGTTTAACTGGACTCCCACCTTCAGACAATAGCCTCAGGTTTCCTCCGCACTCTATCTCCCTCCCTCGCTCCCTCCCTCGCTCGCTCGCTGTCTCCATATCTCTCTCTTTCCCTGGCTTTGAGCAGAAACACACAGCACATCCTGTCCTAAGTTACTGCTGAGCCAGAAGTCCCAACCCAACACCCCCTCCCCCCCTTTCTGTCTCTCACACACACACACTCACACACACACTCATATACACACGCACACAGACACGCACAAATCAGCAGACTTCCCTGACCTCTGGCCTTGTACCAAACAGTCTTAGAGGCTCTAACAACTTACACAGAATAACCCAGAACTCCCTGTCTCTCCTTCCTCTCCCTCTATCTCTCTCTCACTCCCCCCTCTCCCTCCCTCTCACTCGCCCTGTCTTTCCTCTTAGGACTCATGGCTGCGGTGGAAACATTTTTGCTTCTTGTTTTTTCTCCTAGTGTTTTGTCTGACAGGAAAGCAGGGAGGGGGGCAGAGCGATAGAGACGGTCAGTTAATGCAAGTGAGCGTACGGAGACTGGAGAGTGGGGCACTCAATGAGAGCATGCGTGTGAATGATGGAAAGGGCAGGCAAACGAATGACGGGGAGGAAGGGAATGTGCTCTCCGATGACCGTTGTTCAGTTTTAAAAACATGCCCTCTTTATCCCCTCCTTGTTTACAGAGGAAAAGCATTTCACCAGCAGAAGTCCTTTTGGCTTTTTATTTTTGCTAGATCTACTAAATGCCTCATATCTTTACTGTTGAATCACTGTATATAACCGGTTTCTTGAATCAGACTTAATTTCTGTGTAATTCTCTAGCACTTTTTAATGTGTGCTATCGTTGCCCACGGACAGCAGTGCTCTGACAGGTTTTCCGTCCTTTTTTATTTCGGCTCACATTAATTTTCTTTGATTTGTGGCGCGCAAGTCTTGCCAGCTCCATTTGGAATTCAGCTGTGCGTTTGGAGCGCGTGGAGACGCCGAGGCTGCTGCCGCTGATTCTGCCACCTCACCCGCCAGCTGCGCTCGCGCACGGTCCTGCGTGCCTGCATGCTCCTGCACTCGCCCACCATCGCCCCTCCGAGTCCATCCAGAGTTCAGCGGCCCCTCCCACGAAACAACACACATCTGTCTCATTTAAATGCCTGTCAGATCCGCAGCGCCGCGCAGGGATTTAGCTTTGGTTTAATCACCTCAAGGCGCATATTTGAGGCAGCCGATATTTTCGCTTTCGGAACTCATTATGGCAAGAGTTATTTGCTCTCTGAAAGATCGCGTCAATAAAAAACCAAAGCGCAAATAAAATGTAGCCTACATTATGATTGCAGCTCCGTATACGGTGTGTAAATTACTGTTTGTGGTCCTGAGATTGATATATTGTTGGAATATATTACACAGACTTTGCCTCATTAAAATTTTCACCATGACAAAAAAAAAAAAATCTCTGCGTTAAAAGAATTTGCGAACAGAAAGGAGTCTTATAAATGCAAGTTATCATCAATGCAAATCGTTAAAATTATTGGCATCATTACAGGAAAAAAACATTTTACACAATCATCATACAATTACAATTAAAAAAGGAATCCACAGGTTGTACACAAAATAACTGCTAATATTTCCATCCACCCCCCACCCCCCAAAAAAAGTCAAATAAGTGCTCGGACCCACCACATACTTAAAAAGGCGTGGTCACTGCCGTTGTGACACGAACATAATACACTCAATGCTACAGGAGAAAAAAAGAGTTGTACTTCACCTGTTTAACCCTAACTATAATAATTGTAAATGGGAAGACACGTTTAAACGGCCCCTACCTCCGTCACAGGCTCCACCACACAACTGTGTGTTCAAGTCTGGGATGATCAGTGACGAGGATTCGCGTTTCAGCGCTCGTGGCTCTCGGCTTTGGAGGCTGAGACATAGTCGGCGAATTCCAATCTGTCTGGAGGATTGTACATTGTTGTTCAGCAGCTTGTTTCACTTGGGTCTTTCGAGACGGCAGACATTTCTCTCGGAAAAAACACATTCTTCTAAATTTTTTTTCTGTTCTCCCTCCTTGACTTTTTGAAATGTTTTTGCGCCTTGCACTGTCGTTTGTCACACGTATTAATGCCTGCCAGCCTACAAGGAAACCAAGGGGGGATGTTTTGTGATTGTGTTCACAGAATGTGTAAATGTGTTAAATTCACCTTGAGAACTGAATGGATTATATTCATTCATGAGTCTGGAGTAGTCCGAAGGGTGGTGATTGTAGTTGGGGTATTTTTGGTTGTGTGTGTGATAAAGAGTCGTTGTATGTAGCTGGTGGAACGTGTTCGCTGGTTTTCCGCTGTTTATGCTGAAGTGTGGCTGCGCTGGCCTCTTGCTGTATGGGGGGTTCAGAGGAGACAGCATCTGGTCGGCAACGTTAGTAGAGGAGTGTGTGGGGGATAAGGGAAGTGTGTGTGGACGGTGGGGGCCGTGACAGTAGTGTCGAAGGTTGGGGCTAGGAGGGGGTCGGGATGGCTGCCTGACGGCCAGCGCAAACGGTCCTGGGAGTACGCGGGATTTCACAGATTTCACACTACTGGAGCAGCTGGAAGGTTCTGTCGGCCCTGCAGCTTTGGAGGAGATTGAGTGAGTCTACAAGTGCGTGAAGTGATCACATTATTTTCTAATATGTACAACAGGACCTAGAATTGTAATTCTGGGTCCAGGGAAGAGGAGGGGTGTACTGGCTGTGATGCAGGCTCGTGACAGCCAGATAAAAAAACCCGCATCCTCTTGCATTTTGTCTAGTGGTGATGAGACGTACTCTGTCACGTCCTCATACGGTCTGGCTCCCTGCCAGGACCAAAACAACCAAGTCAATATGGCACTATTGCAATGTATTGGATTGAACATTAACAAGCCAGGTAGTCTTAACGTTTTTTTTTTTTTTTTTTTTTTTTTTTTTCCTGATGCAAGTGTTTTCCGGCTGACATTCCCGTAATTTATGATCACATAGGAAAGGCCTTGCTGGACACATTCTTTGGTGTGATTCAAGAAAACAAAGGCCTTGGAAAAGAGAGCGTCAGACCAGAACTGAGGAGTGTGGGGATAGATGTATGAAAAGGAAGTGCGGTAGTCTGAACTGCAACAAAATGCAAAAAATTTGGTCATCCAGGCACTGTAAGTTCCCAAAGGTTTGGCTTTTCCAACTGTCAAGTTCTTCCTCGGGCCTGAGCAGAAGCCCTGATTCTTGTCGCTAAGTGCTTTGCTTTTTGTTCCCCTATTTATTATTGCCCTAAATTTACAGTTATTAAGTACACAGGTTTAGGATAAGACTGAGACGTGCTTCACAATGTTTTTATCCTGCCTTGTTCATTAGCTTTTGGATATAGTGGAAAACTTGAACAGTTAAAAGGCAGGATATATGCTTGTACACATTTTTTGGCTCGACAGCTTAACAGTTCTTTGTAGAAAATACTCTTTTAAAAAATATGATACTGCTTTGTTTTGTGTTTCCACGCAAAATATAAAAGTTTGTCTCTTTCCTTTCAATTTTTTTTTAAGTGCACACACTGCAGAAGGTGATAAGGCACTTTGAGTGGTCCGTAAATGTCTGCTCGCATGTTTTACTTCCTGCTTCTTTGAAGTAAAGCGAATGTGCATTTGCCCTACCTCTAACTATGTGGCTCAGGGACACAGGGAGTAGAGGGGGGCAAGCAGTATTTTTAAGTGCTTCAAATTTTAAGGCACATAGAGTCTTGCCTTTGGCCGCGTTTGTGTGCTATGGCTTGTGATCACAGTGGCACCCAAGAGAGTTACAGCCGAGAGGGTAAGGGGGTCTGGAGGCGTGATGTGGGTGGTGCTGACTCCACGTGGGAGGGTTTCCTAGCCCCTCTAGCTGGGGGAGTAGCGGTCGATGGCTCTGGGCTCTGAGGAGAGGTGCTGAGATGTGGGAGGTGGACCCAGCGGCTGTCGGAGGGTGTCCAGCTTGTCGTGGATGATCCCCAGGTGCTCGTTGGCCAGCTTGGTTAGCGGGTATATGCTCTCCATGGCCTTGGTGTCGGCCAGGAGGTGCTGGGAGGCTTGGGCCAGAAGCAGGGAGGCCTTCTCTGGCTTCAGCCCCAGGTGCTCGGCGTACTTGCCCAGCGGGTAAATCCCATCGGCAAAGTCCATCTTCAGCTTCCCGTCGGCCGCCCCGCCGCCCCCGCTGTGCATCTTCATGTGGCTGATGAGGTTTCTCTGCTGGGCAAACTTGCCCCCGCACACCTGGCACTCGTACGGCTTCTCGCCCGAGTGGATGCGCATGTGCTCAGTGAGGCGGTACTGACGGGTGAAGCGCATGCCGCAGGCGTCGCAGGCGAAGGGTTTGAGCCCCAGGTGGCTCCGCATGTGACGGGTCATGGTGCCGCGCTGCGTGAACTTCTTGCCGCAGATGCTGCAGGGGTAGGGCCGCGTCAGCCAGTGGCTCTTCTCGTGCTGCCGCAGGGTTGCTGGGTCCTTGTAGGACTTGTCACAGGACGAGCAGCGGTAGGGCCGGATGGGCTCGCCTGACCCCGACCCTGCCCCCACACCTGACCCCACCCCCAGGCCCAGGGGTGCTGAAAGGTTGTTGGCGATCGGGTTGCTGTTGGCGGGAAGGCTCCCTCCACTGGCGCCGTGGCCGTTGCTGCTCCCCAGCTCGTTCACCGTGTGAACATAAAGCTCCTCCTCGGTGTGGGTCTCAACATGGGCGTTGAGCTGCTCAGAGCTGGGGAAGCCCTTATCGCAGGGGATGCACACGTACAGGTTGTCCCCGAAGCTCTCGGGTTCATATGGCATGTGGAAGATTGGTGATGGGCGTCCCTCGCTGCTTCCGGTCTCCTCGCTGGCCGAGCCACCGCTCTTCTCATCCTCCCCCTCACACCCAACGCTCCCGTACCCCGGCCGCCCGCTCCCGCCCAGCTTCTGCTCCTCCCCATTTTTGTGGTGGTTGTGGTGCCGGTGGTTGGTCTCTTTCCCCCGGTCCCCGCCAGCTCCTTCCTCGTCCTCGTCTTCTTCCTCATCATCTTCCTCCTCATCTTCAGCGGGATAAGGCAAAGGCTCGGGTTTCACCCAGCGATAAACCTTCCCTGTCTCGCTGCCTTGCTCGCCCCCACCTCCTCCTCCCTCCCCCCCGGGTTCGGAGCCTGCGCTTGGAGGACCGGGGTAAGGGTCCTGGCCTCGAGAGTCAGAGCGGTGGAGGTGCGGAAGGCGAGTGACCAGGTGGGGGTGGGACGAGAGTGAGCCCTTGTATTCATCCGTCTCCCCCTCCCCGGAGAAGACGGAGTCATTACCTTGGTGCGCAGGCCCCCCGTTGGTTCCGGGAGGGGCGGGGCTGTGTGGGCCCTCTTCGTGGTTCAGGAGCACATGGGACAGGGCGGGATGGGGTTGTGTGGACTGAGAATGAGAGTCGGGGCTCTTTTTTGACAAGTCGAGACCATAGAGAGGGGAGCAGTCCCTTTCTGGGCCGCTCGATCTCAAGTTAGTCTGAGGCAGCAGGGGAAGGGTCGGCGGGGGAGGCGCAGGGTAGATTTGGGGGCCCTGAGAGGATGGGGGCGCGTACATCTCCCCAACGTGAGTGACCAAAGGGTGGGGAGGCAGCTCCTCAGATTGAGGAGGTCTGTTCAGAACCCCTCCAGGGAAACAAGATTGGATAACAGGGGTGGACATTCGGTACCGACCCGCTCCTCCCACCCCGATCTTAGTGTAAGGAGCAAAGCCGTGTGTCGGCCTCAGGTGGTGGTACTTCCCGTTTCTCTTCAACTTCTTCCTGCAAAGGGCCACCAGGTCCAACAGCTGCAGGTAGCTGGCTGCAGCCAGAACCGCGCCCAGGTTGGACTCTGAGCCAGAGGCCTGGTCGCACTCATTGAGGCGGCCCGTGTAGATGTAGTCCAAGATCACCCGGAAAACACCGGGGCTCACCATCTCGTGGTCCAAGTTAATGAGGTTGTCGTGGACCACCAGGGACTTAAGGTAGAGGCTGCTGGCCGCCAGGATGTTCTTGTGGGCACGGAATAGGGCGTTCTGCACCACGATGATGACATCGCACAGGAAACCTTTGGTGCGCTGCGAGTTCAACTGGAGTAGGAGGTGCCTAGCGTGACTCGGGACTTCCATGACATCCAACATTGTCTTCAGAGTGCCACCTGCAACAGGTAAGAAACTGTCAATGCAAAGCTTCAGCTGTTACGAGTTTTTTATGCAAGATGATGTTTCGCATGGTTTCAGTGACAAAGGTTGATCTCAGTCCTGGGCTAAAATAAGTTTTCTATGGAAAATCACAATTGAAAATTTAACAATACAGACATTCTCTTGATCTGTGGTCATAAACTGAACCAATGTGACGATTTTACTGCATTATTAAAGACGGTTTAGGCCTTTTAACTATTATTTTAAATCATATATCAGACATGGTTCAGAAAAATTATATACTCCAGTTAAGCATGTATTTGAGATTTGCAGGGATGAATAGAATCTACTTATTTCCGTGGTGAATCAGGTCATTCACCTTGTTGTAGCTTGTATGCTCTCACAAACAACGAGTCAAGGAAACGTATAGCACTTATATTTTAACGTACCTCGTCCCCTTTTAAATTCATAGTCCTGTGTGCTTCCTGTTCTATTTTGTAATTATACGGCTAATTTTGTGCAATTACATGACCTGGGGGACAAAGTTGGGTTTAATTTACTGATTGTTTGAATCGCTCCATAAAAGCGAATTATTGTCTTATTTGAGTATAGCGGCGGGGCTCTGACATCGGATCAAGGATAGTGAGAGCGCTTCCACATCCTGTCTCCCTCCAACTGCACTTCACCTTGCAAAAAAAGGCGAGTGCGACAAGCGTTTGGGCGGGAAGACAAGAATATAAATGTGTTTTCATGTAAGCGGATTCTTGCATTCCCGAGGAGGTGTGCAGTGTGTTAAACAAAGCAAATGCGACAGGTTTGTGAGTCTGAGAACATGCAGGTACAAACCAGAGCAAGGTAGAAAAAAACCCTCCCTAAAAACGGAGTTTTTCCATTCAGACATAAAAGGAATTGAGCGAACACATTACGTATTTCACAGTAAAAAAAAAAAAACATGTACACGTGTGACTCTGAGATGGAGAGTGTTCGTCACAGATCAAGAAATAGTCCGAATATTAAATTTGTAAAAGAGAACAAATGAAATATCAGATAAGATCGTTAAGATTATTCAGATTTTTTTCATATGCAATACCTATTCGTGTTTCGGTCCTTAGTGTTCGCAGTTTCAGCTCAGAGGATTTAAGTGGACGCATTTGCCCTACAGCAGTGTCAGAATTATTCCCATCTGCGTACCCTGGCTCTCTGTCCCCCGAAAGCTACATCCTCTTTTACCTCTCCTGTAAAAGGTTGGGCTGGAAAGACATAAGTAGGTGAATAATTGAAGAAGTAAATATTCCGAATAATTGGGCCAAATGCAGGGCACTCATAATTACGTCGGGCACTCCGACATTGATCCCTGCGAGCAGTTCACACTCTCTCTGGTGTTAGGGAGGACATGGTACGTGTAAGATACAAAAATCAATTAGTTAAAACCGCACGATGGGCTCCACTAACACTCTGTCAGGAAAGTTATTGGCCTAATGTATACCTGAGTTCAAGGCGTACTCTACGCATCCCCAGCTGATCTCAGTCCAAAAACTTAATGGAACAGAAGAGCTCGTCAAAATGGGGGGAGTTACTTTTCAGTCATAATTTCAAGTATTTTCTGTTGAAGTTGCAGCTTCTTTTGTACTGATCATCGTGTAATACCTGGTCTCAGTCGGCGAGATCAAGGGTAGACGCAAGCCCCAAAGCGAGACACGTTCATCGTCCGTTATGGATGCAGAGGTGATCTTTGCCTTTTTTGGACTGCGCTGGATCGGCAGTGATGAAAAGTCTGAGTTGTGATTTAGGAGAATACATATCATGAGCGGCTTTCACGTGCTGGATGTTTAATAGACTCAAAATCCTTTGTTTTATATTGAGCTCAAACTCATCTAACACTTCTGCTTAAACAAATATCCAGACTCGCAGTCAGACACCGACTGCCCATCGTCTGAACTCGAGAAGGCCCGCTTTAATCCGCACGTTGAGCAATGAGCGCCCTCAAACACTCCCAATAAAAGGGTAAATGTCCAGACTGAATAGACAAGAACCTCTCTCATTCGAACTCCAGTAATTCAGTTCCTTTAATATTAACTTCAAACTGGTCAAGGCACTGCGTCTGACCTACGTTTTTCTCCAAGTTTCCATGTTCCACGCAGAGTAGTGTGCGTCAGTGCTTCCCTTGATTATTTTACAAGTGGCTAAATGTGCTCTGAACGACATTAAAAACCATACGAAACATAAGACATGCTCTACCCATCCTAAGCATGTGGCCGTGGGAGGAGGTGTTCATTTTAGTCAAGGCACCTGCCTCCACTTTTCAAGCTCTCGAATGAAGACGTGATTAATTCATTAGTAAAGTGTGGTTTCGCCGTGCTGGGCAGCCTGCGTTACTTATGGACCCTCGCCGGCCTTTTCCAGCGAAGACAACCCTCCTCGAAAGTGTATATATAATTAGCTCTCACCCGGAGTTCATCAACAGACACTCCCGCCCCCCGTTAATTGGGAGTTTGAGCGGCAGATTTGGTCATGAATACTGAGCATGGATTGGCAGCACAGATCAACTACCGATTGCAGATCGTATGCTGCAGCCATCAGTAGAGTACAGAACTGCATCCGCAACTGTTACTGTAACATCCGTATTGAGCCACAGAAAAAGCCCATGCGTTGAATATAGGCTACTCCCCTTGCTAACCACAGATGGGGGTTAAGCAATCAGATGTACCTGGATATCAGCAGAGTATCGTGTGCGAATTTTTAAAATACATTCACAACAGAGATCATGCTTGAGTGTCTTGTTCAGCTTAAACCAAGTGTTCCCGAACCTTTTTTTGCCCCCGCTGAGAACACCGCGTCCATAGAATTATTCAATTGCCACCACCAGAAAAGACATGGCAACCTGTCTGCCTTGCGTGATCGCGATTTCCGCGCATAAACCGATGCATTCAGTCAAGCTTATTCACTTAAAACCCACGAAGTATAAGTGATTTTTTTTATTCCATTATAGATTCTAAATTTTCCGTTCCATTGAAGAAAAACATTATCGACCGCATCAATCATTCGAGACCGATATTAACAGAAGGTAAAGTGCCAATATATTTTATATCGATGACTATTATTATGACTACTGAGTTTTGTTTTTGTTTCATGATGTTTGGTCCAATATTTTCATTCCAGGTGCGCTTTTGAGCTATGACAGTCATTTTCAGCATCTGCAAAGTAGGCCTTCATTCCAGATTTTGCGAACGTTTCACGAAATGTAAGTTTATTTCAAGGTAATTGAAAGCTGAACTCAAAGAAAGCTAATAAATATTGCCCCTGTCATTAACATCGCTGCTGAAACTTGTTGAATGCCTGTAAATTGACCGTATAATGCTCCAAATAATTATCCTGTTTTCTTCGATTAGTCACTGTGGTTTTATAAACATGAATGCATTCGCACTGTGAAATATTATGACATTCCGCGAACAACCATCTTTGCCTTGGCTGCGAGCGCAAGAGCGAGATGAGACCAGCGCCGCCCTTAAGAACGACTAGCAGACGACGCATCATCATCCCGATCTCCACGGACCAGCTCTCAACGCGTCCCCCTCAAAATGACATATATCCTACAAGGTCATTTTCAGCCCACGTGGAGGGGGCTCACGATCGACCATCGACGATGTACAGTAAGTATAACCGCACTTTGACTACTCGTCTTAAAAGGAAGATGACACACAGCATTTCCTCATTTACGCTGCTATAGCACCTGTACCCAGGACAGCTAGCCCCAATTTACTCTGTGTAGGCTAATGTGCGTTTCTTCAGCCTGTTTCGATTCTGAGACGAGGGTCTCAAACCAAAAATGCACGTACATTGCCATGGCTTTGGTCATTTTTACGCGTTTATACCACATTTTTCATTCATACGGTCCCAATGCATTTCAAAGTTTCGCGCCGAATAAAAATGTTCTATTTTTAATCGTTAACTTTAATGAGTGTGACTCGTTGTGAATCCCTGGGGAGGTGCTCTTCAAATCCTGAAGAATGAAACTGAAAGCAAATCTGCAAACATGCTTTACGTTAAGTGCATAGTATGATGAAGATGAACTTTTCAACTGTTTCATAATTAGTCATTTTCCATCATGACTACTGAACTGCGCATCATTCTGCTGAATGATAAACTGAGAGGGCAGCAGTGTCCTCCCTCCGTCTCTCTGATTTTCTCTCTCTCTCTCTCTCTCACACTCACTCACTCTCTCACACACACACACACACACACACACACACTAGAATAGGTGTGCGTGTATTTGAGCCTTTAAATGTGCAAGCGTAAAAAGTCAAAGTGAAGGAAGTGTTAACATGAGTAAATCACATCTTGAATCCTTTGTTTGCATATTATGAGTAAACACTCATATCCTCCCCAGACGCGTCGTCGCATATTGTAGAAGGCCGGAATAATCCAGTATGTTGCATTCAGTAAACACTTTGTTTTAAAATGTTCTCTTCCAGGGAGTTACCTTATCCAATTAGACATCGTAATCCCCCGGTAAAATTAGGTCATGGTATGTAATCGCATTCATGCTCTCCTTATTGGCAACAATAGAGTTGCAAATTTTCTTCATTGGACAAATTGCTAAAAAGGCGTACTTTGGGTGGCTTTGCCATGAAATTAGTCGTGTGGATAGGCTACATTTGTGACCTGAATCGTGATAATGATATTTTTGGGCCTATTCTTCTCGACTATACGAGGTCATATTTTCGTTGAGAAACGGATGATAAAGTTAATTTTTTGATTCCCTTAAAATTAAATTATCACTGATGAGCAAACTTATCTGATAGAACACAAGCCACAGTTCAAACTGCTGCAGGAACAAGGGCGTCTGAGTATTTTCGTTGGATTTTTTTTTTTTTTTTTGAGTAAATATAATGACCTTCCGTACTCCGCTTCTGGAGGAGACGTCTTAGCGAGTAACGTGACAGATGAGCCCTTGGGATTTCGGAAAGAGAATGAAACGGAATTTGAGGGAAATGATGGTTTTCGCGACATGTACTTGGAAAAAAAAAATAACCGTGGGATATGTGGGTTCAATACCAACACTACATTTGACCCATAACATTGAGGCTATACTTTGTCAGTTTCAGTGGAAACGCCAGAACCTAACCTAAACAAGCGTGGCTTCTCGGTTGCGCACCAAGTCCTCACTTGGGGAGCTGTTAAATGAAGTGAAGGCTGTCATTCTCTGATAGGAACACACAATCTTAGACCGACTATATATTCACTATAATGCCAACTACGGAATCTGCATTATTCTAGGACGAGAGTAACCGTGTGTGTCACGCATAGACAACTCAAGGTGAAATTTCCTGACATAACAAAGAATCCTGCATTCTTCATGGTGTTTAATCGTAGCCGACGCGTTAAATACAATTAATAAAGGCCACTACATTTGTGGTTCTTACAAGAATAGGTGGGTGACAGTGACTTAAGACGATTTGCATTTTATAATTCCGCAATATTATCAAGCTGATTCTTTGCGAGTGAGACAGGGTTTCTGTACTGAGGAGGACTAAATACACCCTTCGCACTTTATTTGATCAAATCACTGGTAATATCCCTATCCTTACTTTATGACGATGAACCACCACCATAACCGGCGCGAGGTCTCCACAGAAAAACCACTCCACATCCTTGCTTTCGTCATTTATTGTTGGCCCAAGTCTCTGATTAAAGGCAATGCAGCCGACTCGGTAGGCCTTTGAATTAAAACAAAATTACTGAAGCAAAATATAACAATATGATTCTTTTAATTATACTGACATTCAAAGAAGGCATTTTAAAGAGGGTAATACTTCCTGGTTATAATCTGCCAACATTTCGCGAGGAATCTTCTGATAAATATTGATTTTAAGCATATTTTCGCTTTTAAAAATATTGCCTTGCGTGAAATAACTATCGATTAATCATACAGACCTACCAGGCATTACACTTGCTGTGAGAACGAACGTCAGGTGTTCTGTCAATCACGGCCATATGCATAAATTTCATTATCATAATATTTTTTATAACACAAGTTGTCACAACAAGTCTTCGTTAATAAGACGCACAATTTCATCTGGGCATGAAATTCAGTATTACATGAATTGAAACATAAAACCTGTTATTTAATTTAAGGGCGTAGGATGGCGACCATGGAATGAAACGAGAAACATGTTAACAGTTTCTCAAGTCGACTGTGTCTGACTTTCAAGTATAATCATCCAATTTTTCAAAAATATTTTAATTTTTCTTTTTTATCGGAGGAAAGGGAAGATGATTGTCTAACCTATTTCATAAAATGGGGTAATTCAAAGTATCCTCTTTTTTGTTGAGAGAATAACAATTTTATGTTAAACAAAAAATTCAGAACATATTTTCGAAACAAAAGAAAGTCACAACCAATTTTTACTGGGTACTGGTGTACTGGCCTACTCACACGCAGGTCTTTAAGAGTTGGTTCGCACAAGTATAGCCATACAAGCACACACACACACACACACACACACACACACACACACACACACACACACACACACTGATGCATGCACACATGGCCTGTACAACTAAAAAGTGTAGAGCTGAGTTCATATAAAGTGCAACTCAAGAAATTGCCTCCCATCTCTACCCGGAGTGTTTGCTTTCGTCCCGGCTGAAGTGAAATCGGGAAGCAGACTCCCAACACCCCCACCCCTACCCCCCGGAATTGGTTTCAATTATATCTTCCATTCAGCTGAACCTTGTTCATACGCGACTCATCGCAGTCCGCTTAATGTGTCTGGTTTGTAATGTCACTTTTCTCTGGGGTCCTTTACTTTCCGAACGCCTGAAAGGTCGCCATTCGTCTTACAGCCGCGCGCTCTGGCCTGGTCGGTCGAGGAAGGCGAAGAAAATATCCTCTCATTTTCCGTTATCTCACTAAAATGAATATACACAACGCACACAGAACAATTTCCTCAAGTGAACCTCCTTGTTTCAAAGCTGCTCTAATTCTGTTCATCTGTGTCTGAAGGCCCATGGATTTCATTCATAACTCAGCCAAGATAGCAGAACATTAATTCCCGCAAACAGATATTCAAAAATGGTTCTTTTGACGAAGAATAATTCACGTTAGCGATATTTATTATTATTATTATTATTATTATTAACCTTCAAGGGCCAAATGAAACACTCTTACAAATGTGCACGAGATGTTGGTGACGGCATCCATGCGTCGTACAGGCTAATCTGGGTTGTCAGCAGCTGAATTGCTGAAAAGACTTCATGTATGCGCCTCCGTAATATGTTTTAGAATCACAGTCCGGACCGTTCATAAAAGAACCGTTAAAATTTAAGAAACTGTCTTTCTGGCGGTGTTGGTAGGCCTAAAATATCGGGGAGGATATTTGTTTTGTGGCGTCCGTTTTAGGTACGTTTCTTTATTTCAATCATTCATTAACTATTGCTGCCACACAACTTAAATAAGAAGAACAGCAGACTGAAATAATTAGTGTTGTGTTTCTCTTTGTTGTAAGATATCGGAATCAAATGGCATGGTCTCTGCATCTGTGCTATTGCGCATACTTTCCATAATTCTTCCTTTTCACCTCGGCCATGCGGTTTCAGATAGTTAATTTCAGTAAATTGTTTTTCTTATTGGTTTATTGTTTCACGCAGGCATTATTTTTTGTGCCTTTTTGTTTTATTTATTTTGGCTCAATTTTATTATTATTATTTTTGTTGCCACAATTGAGTCTCATTTTTAAATTCACAGCGTAATCCACAGTGATTCCACAAGCGTTTTTAATTTCCTGCACCCGTACGTATCAATGTGTACTTCAGAGTGAATGGGGACCTCGTGTAATTTTGCATAGCCCCGACTGTTCGAAAATTACAGTTTTACCTATGAACCTAATATATTGTCATGTCTACGCCAGAACTCTGGACACACTTGAGCATTTTCCCCACCGGGTCTTAAATATTACAAACAGCTTGAGGACGACGACGGCTTCAAACGAACCATATACTGTTTACCTGTCGAGTGTAACATGCGCGTAAATATTTAAATGTCTAAAAAGCATCCCTCTCCGCCGTCGCTAAAAAAACACGAAATAAATTCTCTGTTTCCGTGTTTCTGTGCACTGTGAACTGCATAAACGCCGAGGCTATAGCGTCCACAGTTTGGGACCCCGAAACATAGCTGCAGGGTGTCCTGCCGTTACCGATCTCCGAAACGCATACAGATAGGAACCTGCCACTTACCTCACACAAGCACCAGCATTAGTCCGATCGTACGTAGACAAAAAACCTATCTGGCCGAAAAACTGAATGCTGTGGTATAAGAGTGTATTTGTCGCCGTTTAAATTGCCAAAGCACTTACAAGTAGTGATCAAAAATTCGTTCAAAACGTACCAAAAAAAAAAAAGAAGATTAAACTCCACATGTAGAAAACGATCTTTTAAAAAAGGAGCTTTCATTGCGTGAACTCCTTTCTTATGTTCTGAAACGCAAGCACTCCGCTAACTTGTGAGCATGATACTACCAAGTCTTATTAAAAACAAACGTTTAAATGTATAAATATATATTAACACTTTACCTGGATGCCCGGACCCTTCTGCCATCCGCTCTAAGTCTCCCTTAATGATCATCTCAACGCTCTATTGGAGTCATTTCTGACGTCTCAACTTTGAACTGCCAGCCTCCAAAAACCATGCCAGTTTTCCAAGCAGCGCTGCCAACTCTTTATTATTAATTGCTATGGATCTCTCTCTCTCTCTCTCTCTCTCTCTCTCTCTCTCTCTCGCCCTCCCTCTGCCTCCACCTCTCCGAATCTTCCTCTCTTCCTCTCCCCCTCCTATAAAATACGTGCTTAGTCCAGCATCAGTTTCCTCCGATTTAGTATTTTAGTAATTTCCTCGTCTATTTTTGTATCGAAGCAATAATACGCACGGAGAAGATAATGGGGCTTCTATGCGCCGTAAGTGTTTTAGCGCCCTGTGTGATGTCAGTCTATAATAAAACTAAAAGGTAAAACCGAGGGCAGGAACTTGTAGTGACCCCAACTTGAACCGTGCACCACATCGCGGCTCCGTCTTAAAGAGACAGGTCCCTTATTGTATATCACAGAGCCGTCTCTTGGAGCCAAGCGGGTGGATTTAATTTCGGAGACCCGGGGACCTAGGAAATGCACAGGCACCCAAGAGAGCATGAGGTGGAGTATTCAGCCGAACGCACATTTTTAAGTGGACATTTTTCTTTGCTTTTCTTTTTTAGGCGGGGGGGGGATCAAATAGAATAAATTAATTACCCTAATCACGACTCACAAACTTTAGATAAATTTCATCCTGTTCTCATCCTATGCCCCCTTTTCTTTGTGTAGTGGCAAGAATTTCCGCGTCTCCAAGCACTGGAATGATGGAAATGCGTTTGAAACGCTGCTATAAACTCATTTTCTTCAAGTTATCGGCAGTGAAACGAAGGCATGCTTTTAGCCGACTGGCCGACAAGAAAAGAAAATGCAGTGGACATCCAATATATCCCTCTCTACCATCTGTCAGATGAGAGAGCCAGGTCCTGCATCCCAAGTGAGACATTTTGGGGAGAAAAACTGTGGAGTTTAAGAAATATGGTCATACACTCTCTCAACTCGTCTCAGAGAGATTTGCGCGATATGACACCTGTTGAGTTGCTTACACAGTACTGTCATGCCCAGCGGTGTCATTACCAAGAATCCGCCGAAGAACAGTGACAATATTTACTTTAACGAGTAATGTGAATTCTATTTATCATAAAACATAATAAATCACTACATTATGCATGTTCATGTTCGTCAACGTGAGCATGGTTCTTTATTAATGAACTAATTATATAAGTAACTGTTCAAGATTGCGCCAAGAAATTTTATTTTTTCCAGAATCAGGAGCGCAAATTGGCGAAGCTATTATTATATTATTAATTTTTTCGCCATTATTAATATTTTATGACTGACAATTTACGTGTCACTGAATCACAAGAAAGTAATTCGGCCGAGTCTTATTTATTTATTTATTTGCGCTTACACTGAAGTTGTTGGCTGGCCTACTTGAAGACAACTTCTAAGGAAATTGCATAAACGTATAAGCGTTTCCCCTCAAGTTAATTTGGGTGTATGTTGTTATTGTCGAAATTATAGGATTTTTAAAAGATAACTAATGACAATATACTATACCCTCATTTTGACTGATAAGCAGAATTAATTTAGCAGGTGTCGATTTTCCGGTAAGGCGAGCCAACTACCATTTTGCATTGAGATGAGGGGTAAATAGAGCTATGTAAAGGACAATATTATTGACCTCCGGTTGTCTGAATATCCGACTTCTTTTTCAGCGGAAAGCTTGGTAAAATAGTCCAGACAGTGTGATGTGTCACCGCCTGCTTGTTCGATAACCTTCATTTGAATAGAATAATTTCTGTAACCTAGAGCATGCAGACACCAAGCTTTCGACTAATTTTCAATTTGCATTTTAATTATTACTTAGGCCTAAACCCTCGAACACGAACTGAATCATTGCCGTAATCCAAATAATCGAGCTAAAAACATTTAATGCATTTGAATACATTGCAAGAAGCTGTCCCTCACCAATCGCGGCTCATTTCCCAAAGTTTTGGATTTCTTTTTTTTTTCTTTTATTCGCCAGAGGACAGATAGTATTCAAGTTCACAGATCAAACGGAAAATTAACGGGAAAAGCACCACAGATGTTGAATGCGCGATGTATGAGAATTTTGTTTTGGCACCAAAAAGGGGCAGAAGAACAGTTCCCTTGACACTAAAGGGTCCTCTAGACACAAGCCAGCTGTCAAGCGTATACGCCCACAGAAATAAACAAATAAATAAATCTCAGCGCTCTATCTGCCGTTACATGTAAAAAAAATCGCACTGATGAAATCACAAAAGCCAACTGTATGAAATGTCACCAACCCACCTCGAATTCATGTCTGTTGCTTTGGCTGGATTAGGCTGTTGCTCCTCCGGATTCCCCCCATCTAGACTCTCCTGCGCTGCCAAACCAGGTTGTCAGTTTTTCGTGGTCTTTTCCTATCCCGGTTTCCAAGCTCCCTTTCTCTCACAGCCGCACGCACATATTTTCAACCCTCACGTGCAATTTTTTGCTTAGACACCTCTTCGCAGCTGCGTTGAAAGAAGAGTAAAATTGTGGGTGTGAGCACAGCGACACCCAGAGGTTAGGAAAAATAGTGTGCTGTGAGCGATCTCGTCTGTATTATGTAGAAGATGGAAAGACTTCCTTTTGGACACATTGAGTGGGGGGGGAAGCGCACCCTGGGGCAGAAAAGCTAAAGGTC
Organism: Gymnothorax javanicus; assembly: GCA_029692085.1. Lineage (NCBI taxonomy): Eukaryota > Metazoa > Chordata > Actinopteri > Anguilliformes > Muraenidae > Gymnothorax > Gymnothorax javanicus. The sequence continues at coordinate 129,165,904 of CM056199.1, forward strand.
AAGCTCCTCACCACCCGATATCCTTTTCTTGAAAGAGTGCCAGCGCGTCGCAGGACTGTTCTATCAGCTCATATATGGGCAGAAAACCTCACAGGAAAACAATCGAAGCTCAAGAAGAATGTTTAATTCAGCCAGCAGGGTGTACTCACTCATCTTTGGCTGACCTACAACTGCCATCTCAGTGATGGGGATAGCGAGATGGAGGTTCAGATATTTACAGCATTTTTAATTCAGCATTAAATCCATTTATCTACCTATTTATCTGACCGTTTTCTCCTGGTTAGGGGTGGAGCCTGTGCTGGAGGACCATGGATGATGGGCAGGGACACAGCTTGGTCAGACTTACAATCCATGACAGGGATTCTGCATCAAAATACAAAATACAAAAACAGAATTCCAATGGAATCTCTGCAGATCATTATCTGAATGGAAGGAGACAGTCATCCATCAACAAAATTTGTTTCCCTAAACATTCAGGGAGGAGCGAAAGAAGCCTCTTATGGATTGTCAAACAAAACAACAGGGAGATCACTTTTCATTGTACCCATATCTGACTCCTATGCTGCCCGTAAACATGTTTAACATGTTTGTCACAGATAAAGCATTGCAGCATGCATAAAACAACAGGGACACTATTACAATAAACATAACATGTCTGCAGTGTTGCTGCTTGAAGGTCAAATGACATCAGGGAGGCGAAGAAAGTACTGCCTGTAAGACAAGAGTGGATACAGGGGATCCATAGTATTACCAGTGCATTTTTGTGAGCAGACATTCCACAAGAAAAACAGACATTTTTTCTAATTGATGTACTCCCTCATGGTTTATTCCTTGCTGCTGTAAATTACTCTGTCTCAACAGGGATTACATTTTTTTTTGTTTTGCTGTCATGATCATTCTATTTTTGTATTATTTTATTTATGTGGCATTCTGTAATTTTTTTTAAACTGCCTTCTCTTCTTGATTCCTAATTGCTAATTGTTTTGCTGAATGTAAAGCACTTTTAGCAGCAATTTTTATATGAAACGTGCTACGCAAACAAAGGTATTCTAATAATAAAAATAAAAACTTAAAATTACTGATATTACTACTACTACTACTACTGCTAATAATAATAATAATAATAATAATAATGAACATTATTATTATTATTATTATTATTATTAAGCTGCAAGCAGCACTGAACAGACCCTCACACCCTTGCGCACTTTGGGGGTGGTCGTGAGATCCTGATGGGTGCAGGTGTGCATTTATGACCACTGGACAGTGGTAGACTGTGTAAAAGGTTGTTTCCTGAGTGGAGAGCAAACACCTTTACTGAAACATGAGTCTGTGTTTGGGGGGCGCTCTGAAGCACACTGTCCATGCGCAAACTTAGACCACCTTGCTAACATGTTCAAAATAGGACTGTCATTAAGTGTATGACTTTTGGACCAGTTTTACATTGTTTGTTTCAGTAAAAACATCTTCCTGTATCATGGCACCAAGAGACTTTTTTTTATCTAGGTCTCGGCATGGTTCACGTTGCCACTGCGTTTCATACATGTACAGTAGATTAAATGGGCTGCGAGGGCTGCTTTGTTGAATTTTTCTTAGGGGCGCTATGGAGCCATTTTGCTACGCCCATCTGCAAAGCCTGTACTGTCATAAAATATATGTCGGGATTTATGCGTGGGCAAAATTTTGTGAGTTCTCAAGCATGTTGAGGCCCCGAAAAATGCAGTTGTTGATTAGGGGGCGCTATAGAGCCAGTGTGTCATGCCCAGTGCCAGTTGGGATATCAAATCAAAGAACTTTACACTTTTAACTTGTTTGCAAGGTTTTGCAAGTTTTACAGCATGCTGAGGTCCTCAAAAATGTGTTTGTAAAATTTGGAAAAATCGCAGGAAATGGCTCATAGCTCACTTCGTGTTTGGCAATAAATTTTCAAAAAATGTACAAAGAACTTAATTATGAACCCTATCGCCCCACCAAATTTCATGAAAATCTGGCCATCTTGATCCCACAATGGCAGCATGTTTGGTGGCGCTATGGAGGCAATGGGGTATGCCCAAGCTAAATTGATATACCAATTTGGTTGGTACACAAGATTGAACATAAATGTGAAATTTAGTGGAGATTGAATGATGTATGTGCAAATTATAGCAATGTCATGTTTCATGCTGAGACACAGAATTCGCAACGGCATCACACTCTGGGAAGAGTAATAAGATCCAGCTCCCTTTCAGTAGCCTCAAGGTGGAGTTCAAGGTCTCTCGCACCAGACAAGCACTACTCCATCGGGACTCTAAGAACGAGAGGATGGCTTTGGGTGGAATCCCAGTCCGGACTGGCAGGAAGTGGAGAGCTCAGGAAGGTGTGGAGATGGCAGAGTCCCGGCTGAGACACTGGGTAGGTACGGTAGCCACTGGCTGGGCAGGCCATCCCAAAACCCCTGATACGACAAGGCTCATGGCAGGGACAGGCGCCAAGTCCTAGATGAAGTGCAGGTTGATGTTTCAGAGGAAAAAAACCAGCAGGATGGTGGGTTTGCGGCAGCAGGGTGCGTGGGCAGGGTGGGAGGGCGCACTGGAAAGGAAGATCTCCTGGACTGACATCTGGCTGGCAGAACCCCAGAAAATCAAGTTCTTAGTCCAAGCGTTCTACGATGTTCTTCCTGACCCTGCAAACCTCCACACTTGGGGCAAGAATGACTCACCTGCATGTCCCTTGTGCTCTGGGAGGGTTTCCCAAGAGCGCATCCCAAGCAGCTGTCTAACAGCCCTGGTAGGGGGCCGTTATCATTGGTGGCATGATCAGGTGCTAAAGTCTATCGCAGAGACCATCTCCAAAGCCATGGCTAACAACACGCATGTCTGCTGCCAGAGGAACATCAGTTTAGTCAGAGCCGGAGAGCAGACCCGTTCAAAGCCTAAAACAGCAGCTGGGCTGTTCACCTCAACTTCGTACTGGGAGCTTCAAGTCGATCCAGGGAGACAGCTCAAGTTCCCGGACCACGTCAAGGCAACTTCCTTGAGGCCAGACGTGATACTAATATCAGCTGCTTTGAAGCAGGTGCTCCTGATACAGCTGACGGTTTCCTTGAAAGGCCCCGATTCGAAGAGGCAAAGGAACAGAAGCAGGCTGAGTACCAGGAGCTGGTGGAGCAGTGCCAGCAGCCTTACCACTACTCAATCTGCTCCAGCCGCGCAGCTGAAGCTAAGCAGGTGTGGGCTTGGTTAGTACTTGGATGGGAGACCACCTGGGAAAACCAATTTGCTGCTGAAGGTAGGTTGCGATCTTCCCTCTGGTGGAATAATCCCCAGTGCAGTGACGGGGATACTGTGCTGAAGGAGACGCCTTCTTTCGGATGAGACGTTAAACCGCGGACCTGACTCACTGTGGTCATTAAAGATCCTATGACACTCTAGGATAAGAGTAGGGGGTTCCCCGGTGTCATGACTAAATTCCCCACCTGGCTCTTTTGACCTGCCACTTAATCATCCCCTGATCTAACTGGCTGTGCAACTTGTCCTCCCCCTCTCCACGTCAACCCCCAGGGCTCCCTTGAAAAAGAGATTTCAGTCTCAACTGGACTTCCCTGGTTAAATAAAGGTTAAATAAAAAAAATAAATTAAAGGAGGGCAGGCTCGAAGTCTTGCTGCGAGCCCACCGAAGTGGGGTTTAGAGGCTTTGCTGACCGGTCACTGTGCAAGGCCACTGCTCGGCACCACTGTGGCCACCAAGAGGAAAGGCATCAAGTCCACCAGGGAGGCAACGGAAAGGGCCTCCAGAAGGTTGTGGCTCAACAGGGGAGATGCCTGGGTCAGTGCTGCTGGGACTCAAGCCAGGGTCTGATCAACCCTGGCTGGTTCGCTTTAGCGAGGGTGTGTGATGTTGAAGGACCCGACACACCTGATCACCTGAGGAACATCACTGATGATGTGTCCCAGAGCATTTAAGAATCCATCTTTGACTCATTACACGTATGTGGGCATATTGGCAAATCCTCAAAAATCTACGAGCCAACTGCAGCAATTTTAGTGCATCCATTAATTATATTAATGGGGGGGGCTGGAGCATATCTTGGCATACAGTCGGTAAAAGATAGTTAAATACTCAGGAAGATTAACCAGTCCATCGCAGGTCACACCCACCATTCACTCTCGCACTCATCGCTATGAACAATTCGGAGTCTCTGCTTCTCTGGGTGCTGTAATGTGGCAGCACACTGCTCCTAAAATCATAATAGAAGGGGTCAAACGAAGAGAACAAAATACCCCATGGAGCTCAGTAAAGTAAATGTACTCAACAAAAAAAGTTAGGGACCACCGAGTTTTTTCTCCATCGTTGTCTCTTGTTCGTGGCTCCCAAAGATGCTGTCAGGCTGTGGTGAGAGCGCACGTGGTGGTCACGCAAGATATGGAAATGACTTTGGCCATTGTTTGATGTTTTGATCCGATGGTCTGCACTTGGTGTGATTCTGTTCTTCCCTGTGGACACCCTGCCTTGGGTGATCGTCTGATCAAATTTTGATTTGCATTTTGTGTCTTGGATTAACACCAATGACGTAAACAACACTTGGGATTTACGTTCAGTTTTTAATTTAATTTTTACATACTTGGGCCAAAATCGAATGTTCCTGAACTTTTTTTTTTTTTTTTTTTTTTTTGTTGAGTATATATGAGCCCCCGAGGACAAGAGTGGTATAACTCTGTTTTTCATAGTTTTGAGATAATCTATGCCAAAGTTCAAGCCCTGGATAAAACTCAGGACACATGTAGGGTATGCCATCTGTTGTTCACCTGAGAGTTTATGACCATGTTTTTCAAGATAACACAACTTTTTTCTGCAAAAGTAATGTTTCAGAGGTTACTTTCTCTAAATTTTCTGAAAAAGGCCCTTTTTATAAGCTAGACCACTCTTGCACTGGCTGTCTTAACAAATGTAACTGACTTAAGATACAGTCAATGCTTAAGACCAGTAAATTAATAACTCAATTTTAATAACTCAATAATAGCTTTAATTTCCGGCATCCTTGGAATTCGAAGCACAAAATAACTAGAGAATACAGATCAAAAGTGAAACATTGTATCGCAAACTGCTGACCACTGAGAAAGTCATCCATCAGCTAATCTTGTTCCTCACAGCTGTCTTCACTGTCATCATCTGGATGAAAGTTTGGGCCATCTTCATCTTCGATCAGAACCAGATAAAATGAGTGGTGGACAGGCGGTACAAGGTTGAGATGATCTTTCGAATCCTTGACTTTTGAAGGGTTCGAAGAGTTAGACGACTGTTGCACTCACGCTTTTTGTCTTAATGGAAGTGAGGATAAATAAAAATCTCTGTATAGTAAGATGCATCATTGTGACATCTAGACCACTTATGCCCTGAATAGATTTTACTTTTAACTTGCAAAATATGGGTCTAACTCAAAAATGGGAAAATTAGAGTTAGACCACTGTTACACTCAGTGACTCATATTAAATTAGTCTTACAAGCATGTCATTAGTTTGTGGGAGGAACCCGGTGGAAAGCCATGAGAGCATGGGGAGAACATGCACTCTGAACACAGAAAGGCCCAGAGTACATTCAGACTTTTTTTTTTTGTGCTGTGAAGCAACAGTACTACCTGCCGCATCACCATACTGCACCTAATGGCCAAGTCAGAGTTTACTGAAATGGAGCACACTGCGCGGGGCTTCGCAGTCTGATCAAAGTCTAACGGACAGATGAGATGAGTGTTAACAATTACGAGCCTCCCACCAGTTTAGAAGATTCTGACATTTTTGGCAAGTCTGAATAATTTGGTGAAAGACTCTCATGGAATAATACTCTTGATGCAAGTCAAAACAAAGTTAGCTCGCCTCTCAGCCTCCCTGAAGTTATAACATGAGCACTTCCAGTCCTCTTCTGGCAAGTTTATGCATTTCAATGGCCATCCACATGTTCAATGTGTTTCATTAGTTATCTGCTCTGTCTAATTACATACAGATGGGTGACAAATTATGGACAAATCAACATGAACAATCTTAAGGTGTTGGGCCTTCACAAGCTGCCAGAGCTTCGATGCGGCTTGGCATAAAATCTTCGAGTGTAAATTTTATTAGAGGGATGGAGTACCTTCCTTCCAAGAGATAATCCATCCTTCCTTGTTTTGATGATGGTGAAGAAGAGCGCCATCTGTTTGAGTGGTTCCAAGATTTCCCATATGAGTTCAATTGGTCGTAGATCTGCTGACTGTGAAGGCAGTGGAGTATGCAAAGGATAATTCTAAAACTCATAAAACTATTCAGTGACCCCTTGTGCCCTGTGTGGTTTGGGCCATCATCACTCTGGAAGAGACCACTCCCCTCATGGTAGGAGCTTCATCACAGGATATAAAGGTGATCACACGGAACAATTGCATTGATTTTTAGTGACCCCTCTGCCTTTAAGAGGATAAGTGGACCCAAACAATGCCAGGAAAATAATCATTTGTTATATTTATCTACGCATTCATTCAGGTTTTTTCCTTTATTTTGTAACCCGCCTGTATGTCTTTTTGAAGCAAACCATTATTACCTCCGCCAAACGAAGTTGGCAGGAGGTTATGTGGTCGGTTCCATTTGTTTGTTTGTGAACAAGATAACTCAAAAAGTACTGAACAGATATCTCTGAAATTTTGTGGGTGGGTCGCCTTTACATCAGGGATGGACCCTAATGATTTTGATCTCAATCAGTCAAACAATATGGCCGCCACAGCAGCCATTTTGAAATCCTATGAAGCGCGATAACTGAACTTTGCTCCCACTCAGCAAGATTTGGACTGTGCTGCCTTGGCGGAGGTTTGCACTCTAGGAGTGCCTCTAGTTTCTTTTGTCTTCTAATGCGGTGACATGCACTATTCCTTACAGTTCCAAATTGACTGCATTCTCCTCTTAATTATTTAAAACTTGTATTTGTGGAATTGAAAAGGCTGTCGAGAAAGCAAACCCTTTGCATTTATTAGGTTAATAAAATCAGCTTCTTGATTTCAAGGAGCAAACAATTTGAGTCTTACTAGAAGGTCCTGATGTTTAACAACGCCCAAATGTACTCAATTGTAATAACTTAGGACTGTGGCTATAAGAACTTTGAATTTGCACCTTGATGTCCTCATATTTTAGTTTAATCATTCAGTTAAATTATTGTTTTCAGTCACTTGGTGAAACCAACCGGTGGTCAGTATTTCATTCTTTGGTTTATAGTTTCCATTTCAACATTGCCTACTTTTCCAGCATCTACTTCATTTTTCACTGAATGGGGGCTTGCTGTTCCTTTGATGTCAAAGGAACAGAAATGTATGTGAGCTTCTTTTGACTTTTTTTTCTCTTTAGTTTTCCTATGTGGCACTCGTTTGTTGCAGCCGTTCTTTCAACCGTCAAACTTACTTCGTTTTTGTCGGTGGATTCCGCCTGCGCGATAGCCTTTTGCAGGTTCCCAACAGTGGCGGTGGTGCCACTATCTGTCCTTTCCACAAACAAGGTAATTTGGCTGCGGTCAGACAGCGAGTTCAGTCTCTCGAGCATGAATGCCTCTCTAACAGATTGGATCAGGGCCGCTAACCGCAGGGCGAACCGCACTCTGTAGTCATAAAGAATTTAGCCACTCCCCCGTCTTCTCCACTGCACCGATCCAGTGGGTTCAGCCTCAATAAAAGCTGTGGCTAGTTTTTTCCCTTTTTGCCCCTTTTCTGTTTATGCAATGGTCAGAGCTGTTTGGGAGTCAATGCTAAGGGAGGTTATTTCGAAATGCATGTTTATTTCTTTGTGGGTGGATATAATTAGCCCATGCTGCCAATCCAAGCATTAAAATTCCCCACAGATTAGCATATTTCTCCGGGTTTAGAAGTGGCACTTCGTAGAGCATTTTAATGTGTGGCATTTGGAGAGTTTTCACAGCATTATGATTCAGTGGAACAAACAGCAAAACAATTAAAACATGCTTGAATTTAATAAAGGCAGTTTTTTTTTTTGTATCATTACGTTGTGTGTTTTATAGGATGAGTTCAACCAACCTTCAAATGTTTTAGCCTGTAAGTTCTGATTTCAAAAGGTTTTTTCTTTCCGTAATGCAGTCTTCATTAGTAGTTAGTGACCTTATCAGTCAATAAGTGTGGTATTTTACCAATAACTGGGGTTTGACTGGTAAAATGTTCCGTGCCCTTGTAGCTCTGTCTTCAATGTGTAATTTCTTCAGACTGTTACAATGCGTGCAATTTATGCCTCGCAGCCCAAATACAATCACGGAGGTCAACACTCAACTAACTGTAATAGGTAAAACTAATTCAATCTATTTATCAGTTTGATGAGAAAAGAGACATAAAAATACAGAAATCTGATATATTACTTAATGTATGGCTCCTAATTCATTCAAAGTTAATGAATATTGCCCAGACAATAAAATAAATGTAAATCCAACTATGATATTAAAAAAAGAACAAGGAAGTGATTCTCCTCCCGTCAGAGTGCTGTTAGCTTAACATGGTTTGTATTGTTGAAACCCATTGCACACTACCAGGCTTCGCATATAGCTAAATGCATTCCAGGCCAGACAGAGATAGTGCTATTCCTGGAGAGCCAGAGATATTACAGAGTGTTGCACGTTCTGCAATACTTTCATATTTTACCATTATTTAATTGCATAGATCAACTGTGGTTCCAACTGTTTAGCTGGGGGAACACAGTAGGGTGGGAATATGAGGGGCTTTACAGCCAGAGTTATGCCTGAACCGTGGGCCTAGTTATAGTCTGTTGCCATGGAGGTCAATATGATACTGGTGGTCAGTGTTATTTAAATCCACATAGAACTGGTGGCATGGAGAACCCATCAGTCATGCCTGTGGGCAGGTTACAAGCTTAGTTACTGAAGAGGTCCGCTTGGCGCTGATATTTTTGTACAGGGGGCGCACTGGTAATGGAGCTTAGAGTGGGGACCTGGGTACCTGTGGAACAATTAGCTCAGAGAGGAATGTAGGCTGTTTCTGGGTCCGCTCCCGGGTTAAAACTCTAAGTGTAAATTGGAACTTGACACAAAGATGGTATGTTGCCAGCAGCCATACTACTACTCAATCTGCTTTAGGCGCGTGGCTGAAGCTAAGCAGGTGTGGGCTTGGTTAGTACTTGGATGGGAAAACTCCTGGGAAAACCAAGTTGCTGCTGGAAGAGGTGTTGGTGGCCAGTAGTTTTCGATCTTCCCTCTGGTGGAATCATCTCCAATGCCCCAGTGCAGTGATGGGGACACTGTGCTGAGGGAGACGCCATCTTTCGGATGAGACGTTAAACTGAGGTCCTGACTCACTGTGGTCATTAAAGATCCTATGACACACTTCAATAAGAGTAGGGAGTTCCCTGGGGTCAAGGCTAAAGTCCCAACCTGGCTCTTTCAACCTGTCACCTAATCATCCCCTGATCTAATTGGCTGTGCAAATTGCCCTCTCCCTCCCCACCTCAACCCCCAGGGCTCCCTTGAAAAAGAGATTTCAATCTCAACGGGACTTCCCTGGTTAAATAAAGGTTAATAATAATAATGTTATTTGGTGTGCTGATCATTTCTACAGTGCCTGACCTTTTCATTCTTTTTTCCCATAAGTCGACGGGCCGCGCCGGCCCTGTCCCTCACTGTGTGGTCAGCAACTGCAGCTGATCTCTCTCTGTTCTACCCAACATCCAGGACTAACAACATCCTGGAGCTTCGAACACACCTGTACAGACTTCTTATCTGACTCCTGTAATCACACCTGCAGAGGAATTTGTCAGTTTGCAGAGGATGGGCTTCCCCTCTGGAGATTTCCTTTCACTGGGGAATTTTAGCTGTCTGCTGTCTGAGGGGTTTCCCCTCTAGTGGCAGTTATTTCTTCTTCTTCTTCTTCGTCTTCGTCTTCTACCTCATTCTGTGTTTTTGGGGTCTAGGCTAGGCACTGCCCATCATCTACATTCTAAAGCAGCGTTTACCAACCCTGGTCCTTGGAGAGCTACCATCCTGTAAGGTTTTCTCCGAACCCTAATTCACCGCAGCTGATTGGGCTTATTAGCAGCTCATTAAGATCCCTAACTGGAAAGTGAGGTTGGAGTGAAAACCTTCAGGATGGTAGCTCTCCGGGAGCAGGGTCGTAGATCTCTGCGCTAAAGCTTCTTTCTGTCAGAACCTCTTGAGAAGCTGCACATAAATATAAAATGCAAGATTGAATTAGGAAATTCAACGGTGAACAATTCAGCAGTGAGTAAATGGTGAGCAGCTACTGCAGGGTGGATGCCATGGATCTTGAAGCTGTATAATGACCTCACAGAGGACAGAACAGTTAAGGCTTTGACCTCCTTCCAAAATCAATTTGTGAAGTTCAGGTTATACCCCCTTCCCATCACTTCATGATTTCGGCAGTTTGTAATCAGTACAATTTGATGTGAGCTTTGCTGTTTCTTCCTAGATTAACTCCGTTTGCTCTACAGGTGTACAGCAGTTTCCAAGTACTGCGGCCACCCCTGGCACTTGGAGCTTTACCGGCCTCTTAGGTTTTCATTACTTCTGGTCCTTCTAAGTGCACTTTCTGTTGTTAGTCGTTCTGAATAACAGTGTGCTAAATGCATGTACTGTAATGTAATCCATTTTATTAAGTACTAGCAGTAGATGAATGCTCTGCTGGAGCATAAAACTGGCATGTCCCCATCGCTCCAAGATTGCGTAAATAGTTCTCCCTTCCATATGAAAGTTACTCAATTGTCTCAACAATGTAACCCAATCCGGCTACAGGACTCTTCATCCCCGAGGACTTTTCATACCTGGACTTTTTGTCCCCAGATTTTTAGTCCCCTAATGATAAAAAAAATGTGCCACCATTGTTGACAGATGGATGGACGAATGGATGACGGACAGATCACCATGATATAAGGGTTAGGGTTAGGGTTAGAGATAGGGTTAGGGATGGTGTTATAATGCAAGAAGAGGGAAAAACATTACTGGCGATGAACCATCCGGGGACGAAAAATCTAGGGACAAAAAGTCCGGGGACAAAAAGTCTGTGGACTAAGAGTCCTTGAGCCAACTAATCCACCCTCTCTCAGCAAACAGTGGTGTGACCCTCCCTGTTCTCCAATGAGCTGCTCAGACACTGCAGATCTACAACCACTCTCAAAGGAGTCCTCTCTTCTGATGACACCTGAGCTAGCTTTTACAGCTAGCATTCATGTGGTAATTTATCAGTTGTTTTTCGCAATGCTTGTTTTGCACTGGCCATTTTGTGTACTAGTTTACTTGGATTATATATGCCACCAAGTCTACTCTTTAATGTTTTCGTCCATGAGTTAAATGGGACATTTGACAGATGCTATCTGACCAGTGTTGTGAAAATGTTTCAGTGACCTTCTGCACGCACTTATTGTATGTTGCTTTGGATAAACATCTGCCTATTGTTTGTAATGTAATGTAATGTAATACCTTCCACTGCTTGTCTCGACTGTGGAAATTTAATGGAACGACGAGACCACATAGACTCAATGGTCTGTTCTGGCTACTCAACATTCTTTAGCTTCATGCTCTCTTATTTTCTAATCCTGAAGATATGCTTCATTAGTGGATACGGCCATAATATGTTCTGTCGCTTAATGCAGCCCCAACCACATCTTCCTTAAAGTCAGCCAAGAGGATGTTGTGAGCATTTTATCCCGTGGAAAGATGGAAAAATGGTTCAGAATTACTTTTGGGATTGATTGGTCTTGTTTTTTTTATCTCGTCAGCTGAGAGTTTAGCCAGAATTTGGCTCGTGTTTTTTACTAGTTATGCTGTAGCCTGGACTCGGTATGTCAGCACAGCCGTGTGTGGGCTTTTCTTGTGTTTTAGGCCAGAGCTGATCGAGATGGTGAGATATAGCTGTGGGAAATGGCATCATATCCCACATGCTGGGGAATATGTTTTGGGCCAAATTGCATCTTGGGTGGCTCTGGGAAGCTGTCGATGCCCAGTTTGTGGGTGTAACCCCATGGAGTTTCATGATATTTGTGATGAGAGAGGCCTTTCATAAAAATCTTCATTGCCAGCTCTTGTTTCTGCACATCCAAGAGCTTGAGATCTGAGGGTTGTGTATCCTTTCAAGCGTACATTTATTCTGAGGCAAACTCGTAAGCAAACTCTCTTATCGTTAGCCACATAGCATAATTTTCTAAGTCATATTTCTGGCAAATTGAGGTATCAGCTGCCTGTTCTTTCGTTTTGGCGAAAAAATGTTTTTTCCCTTTTTCTCAAAACCTTAAAAATGATAAACAAATAAATCAATTCTCTTAAATAATTTTTTTTTTAATTTAAAAAATAAAACTGTAATAACCTTAAAAAATGTGATAGGAAACTATGCTATGAGGCTAACGTTATAATAAATTATTTTCAAAAACACACTCAGGTCTTTCAGTGGAAGAAAAACACTTTCCAAAGCGGGTGCATTGATTAACAGTGAATGAAGTAATAAACTTTAATTAACTGTTAATTAACGGTCTACTAAAGAATCAGAGTGCTGATTAAGCACTTTGTATTGTAAGTAAGCATTTATTAATGCTCTTTGTCATCCTTATTGTGAGGTTGAAAACATCCTTTAAATATCCTTTAAGTACACTTCAGATTATTAAACTATTCAATGATACATATATAAATTATCTATTACATGAACAACATTAGTCGATTACTAGAAACAGAAGTTAATAAACTGTTAGTTAATGCTTATTACTGCATTGGCTAATGTTAATGTAATCTGGTTGTGAACTGTTATGGGAATGGATTTAAAGAGCATCATCTGTGAGGCGAGAGCTATATTGTATACCTTCAGCCAGGGGACCAAGGCAAACTGGACAATTTTTAAATATGGCTAAAAAATGTTTTAAATATGGGCCATTGACATCCTTTGTAAAGGATGGAAACCCACCTCATCTTCCTATTATATGGCAAATCCCTCCTCTTTTTTGATTTTGATTGACAGCATGGATGCATGTCATATCCATTTCTGGAAAAAATTGAATTAAATAAATGCATTTCCTATACTTGACAGTGGATGGTATGATATAGCTCGTAAAGTGAAGACTGCATCTTGAAATGCAATAATTCATCCATCTTGCTCTCACAGCTTGATGACTGTGAGCCAAATTCATAGTAACAAACTGCGATTCTACCAATTCCATGGTTTGATCCCACCATTGTCTACCGTTTTTCATAAAAAATTAGGTATTCAGAAACTAGCAAGCTAGTTTTTTGGCTACCCAGCACCTAAAAATGTTAGTTTTGATTTTTTTTAAGTGAGGTTGTTTAAATTACGTATCCATGGCCAGTGTGTTACTCATGATTGGTGATTTGAATTCCCCCAGTTCACTGAGCGACTAAGAAAACACTCAGTAGAGCGAATACCCAATAACAATACACTGCCCCTACTGTTCAAATATATTTTTGGGTAATTTTTGAAAATGTTTTTTAAACAACTAAATTAGCTTGAGAAGATCCAATATATATGCTGTTGGCGGTGCTCCATGTTTGTTGGAATGTTTGTTGGGGTAGCTTGCCACGTCACCTGGATACCGGCACTCTTGTGTGCGCAGAGGTTAAAAGTACTGTGACAGTTGGGAACTGCTGTATCAGTATGCATAATGTTTATGATAAATATTGTTTTTAACATTGCTGAGTGTTGTAGCGGTACTGGTGTGTACATTCTGGCGTTAATAGCCTATATGATAGTTATCGTTAAAACAACAAAGATAAATTTAAAATTGACTTTTATTGGTTTTACAGATTTATCATTTGACATGAGATTTGGAGAGCCTACCTGTTCTATCTGTAATTGATGCTGTCGGTGTCAGCCTAGCTAAAGTTGACAAGCACTTGGGTTTGGGGACCTGCCAGTGGCTAAGTTTTGTTGGCATGGCATCATCTTTCAAAATCTGCCGATATTTACGGAGCGATTCAATTCCATATCTTGCATAAATATTCTCTTTAAAACAGCTGGGTAAAAAGAGCGTAGAACGTAACTGGTGACTCTTCCTTGGTGTTTCCGAGTTTCCCAACTTGTTGGAGCGACAAACAGCTGCTTACACCGGCATTGTGGAAGATTTTGTTGCTCAAGTTCAAGTAATGATAGCTAATATCTAACCTTGATCTTTTTGTGTAAAATTAAGCTTGAGCGTGAGTGATAATCAAGACTAATTTGTAAACACTTCATGTAGATCAGCTGATTTCCTGGTGTCCATTTGCGTCATAATATCCGGGACATTGCAGCAAGAGGCAGTTCTTGATTGGCTAAAATATACAGAATGGCAGCATTTATGAGCTTTTGCTAATGAGTGGTATTTCAGAGCTTTGATGTTTGATTGCATGTGTTGTAAGAGCTGGAACAAATGTTTTCATCGTCTTGAAGCAGGCGTGAATAATGGCACGGAAGTTAAGTAATGTTCTGCTGTGGACAGGCCAGCAACTAAATTGTGTTCTTATCGTATTTTACAAGACCTACCTAAAAAAGAATATCAGTTAAAGTCCACGCCATATTTAGAATATTTTCACCATTTTACTTTGCCTTCAGACAGCCCTATAGTTTGGTATGAATGTTTCATTTTCTCAGCCATAGAACTTGCGGTGACTTTTTCTGTTCCTTTAGTGTTGCGAAAGTTCTTTGTCAAATGAAAGTGTAATAAACATAAAATAACTGTAAAACAAACTATACTATTGTTAAAAAAAAAGTCAGAGAAAACCAACTCTAAAGGGATCCTAGTTTCACACATAGAGAAACTGCCTAAAATACGACAAAATGCTTTTTTTTTAAAAAAAGTGAAATATATTTGGCTACACTATTCTTGTTCATTTCTCATTTTTTCCATTTTCTCTTCCTCACGTCGGAACATTTTCCCCTGTAATGCTTGTTAATGCCATTGCGAGCTGGTTGATTTGTTTTTCCCCTGAAATTAATGTTTCTCTTCTAAGATGAAAACAAAAAGTCCAAAAATTTCCATTATGCAAAATGGCTCGATTTCGCGGGTTGGTTACAAAATGGCTCCTATTCTTAAGCTGTCTGGGCTCTATGGAAGGACTCTAATGTACATCAGTTAGCATTTTTAGCAACTGAAAAAGCATTCTCACAAACATTACAGTTGAGTGCCTAGTCTTTCCATCCTATTATCTGGATAGAAATTTCTTATTATGTCAGAACCCCGGAGGGAGAGGCGAGACATTTTGTTTTAGGCTCGGTTCACGTTCGCGTCAGCGTTCCCACTCTGTTTCCGGAGCGTAACTCCAAAACCGTTTGCATGATTCTAACGAAACTTTGCATACTTACTACTCAGGTCCTGCACTGGTGCCTTTTGGTCTGTGCCTGTCTGTATGTCCGTCCGTCCGTCCGGTGGGTTAGGCAGGGAAGGGGGCCAGGGGGAGACGTATGTTTTTACGAGTAAAAACGCATTCTAGTTTCAATACTTGTTGTCAGACTCAGTATGTTCTTAACATGTTCCATGACATTTTGCAGCCTCAGTGTTTTTATAGAAGAACTTCTTATTTAAAAAAAAAAAAAAAAAAAAAAGCATATAGGATGGACTGGTGTGCCATAGTATTTGGAAAACTAAATGCGGTTCAAAAGAAAACCTGACAAGTATTTCATTTCCAAAAAAAAAAAAACAAACAGTCCAATATAATGCCTCTATTGGATTGGCTTTATTTTTGTGAGCTGTTCATATTTTTTACCTGTGGTTGTGGAGCCAGGCAGTACAGGACCATCTGTGCGAGGAAGCCGTTCTGAGCCTGAGGCTACGGAACCGTCCAAATTAGCAGGCCTGGTTAAAGTAAATATTGCATCCCTGTGTCAATTTTTTCTTTTTTATTTTGAAAAAACACTTTTTATTATTTTGAAAGGTTAGCAATGCGACGTGCGGAATTACCCTGGGAACATTCTCTATGTCTGCATCTGTTTAAATAACTCATGTTTCTGTATCTTGGGAAAGAAATCAGAAGTGAAGTAACCTGGAATTGGTGTAAAATCAAAAATTTCAGTTTTAGTCTGTTGTACATTGGCATCAAAGTAGCAACGCTTTCAAAGTGACATCCGGTGATTTAATGTGTCATATCACTCATCAAGAGAAAAAATATAATGTAACATTTCATTTTTAAACCTTTTTTTGGTTTTTGGTTGCATAAATGACCGTATGCTCAATTTTTTTTTTTTTTGTTCATTATCTGCAGACTATAAAATAATTGTCTGGGTGGACATTGCTTTGGAGTGACCCAGCAATAACGCACACTGCAGATGTTCACTGGTTGGGCACGTCTGATTTCTAACCATTTTCAACCGACTGGATATTTTGCAGACAGAAAAATATGAGGAAAGGACGGTTGCTAGTAACTTGGATACTGTAGGTGAGCAAGCTGGGCAGGCAAGCAAATAGTCCCTTCCACGTATTGTGCTTTTGTTGGATTTAGATTATTCAAAGCAAGAGAATAGGTGATGAAAGTGCACTTCAAAAGACTGTGGAGGTACTTTTGAGAGGCTAACTCCTGCTGATTTGCTCTTGTTTGCATTCATGGTATTTGGCATCAGCATAATATTTTAGAGAGTTGAGCAAGTTCATTGTATGCGTGAGATCTGTGTGTTACGCGTGGTGGTGTAACTTGGTGGACCAAACATGGAACGAACAGGGTGGATCGCCAGCTTCATTCAGGACTGCAAAGTGAGTTCTCCCTCAGTTATCTCGGGGAGAATACATCTCATACACTTATTCAGTGTCCAAAGGTATGGGCCCGTTTGAGCTGTTATACAGCTCAGTGAGAAAACATGCCAAGGGGTGAGATTTATTTGGAGGCAAAATGCAACTAGCATTATAGAATATTGATGATTTCTCTAGTTATTTGTGGGGTCAGACAAGCGATGCTTCAGTTTACAAAGCCTGCAAAGGTCTGGCCGGGAAAGGTGTGTGTGTGTGTGTGTGTGTGTGTGTGTGTGTGTGTGTGTGTGTGTGTGTGTGTGTGTGTGTGTGTGTGTGTGTGTGTGTTGTGTGTGTGTGTGTGTGTGTTTGTGTGCATGTGTGTGTGTGCATGTGTGTGTGTGTGTGTGTGTGTGTGCGCCTGTGTGTGTGTACGTGTGCCTGTGTGTGTGTGTGTTTGTGTGGTTGTCCGCATGTGTGTTTGTGTGAGAGTGTGTGTGTGTGCGCATGTGTGCATGTGTGTGTGCATGCCTGTGTGTGTGTGTGTGTTGTTTTGTATGTGTGCATGTGTGTTTGTGTGAGTGTGTGTGTGTGTGTGTGCGCATTCCTGTGCGTGTGTGTGTATGTGTGTGTGAGAGTGAGAGTGTGTGAGATGTGTGTGTGTGTGTGTGTGTGTGTGTGGAGTGACTGCATATAAACAGAATTTCCAAAGCAATTAACGATGAAGCAATGAACAATGACATAAGACATGCATTTAACACAGTGCAATGAATGTGCGGACAGTTTACTTATAACTACAGATTCCTCTACTGGTTAAATGAGTGAAAAGGGTTTGAAAACTCGCCTCTTAGTGAAATAACTTAATTTCTCACTGGAAAAAAAAGCAAATACCCAACCTTTATTTTTAGTAAATTTATTCTTAGAAAAAAAAATTCCTCATCAAGAAATTAATTATTTTAGCAAAACCACATGTGCCACAATTATTGGCATTCCCTGCATGTGATATTTTTTTACAGCCTCCCTTTGCAGTGAACAGCACAGAATTGTTTCCTACAATATCTTATTAGGTTGGAGAATTCAGAGCAGGACATTTAAGACCATTCTTTTTTGCAAAATCTCTCCATATCATCCAGGATTGTAGATTCTCTCGTGTGAGCTCTCCTCTTAAGCTCACCCCACTGGTTTTCAGTGAATTTAGGTCGGGGGACTGAGATGACCATGGAAGAAGTTTGATTTTGCATTCATGTAACCATTTTTGTGTTGATCTGGGCCTATGTTCTGGATCATTGTCTGGCTAGATGACTCCGTGACAAGCCAATTTTAGTTTCTTGGCAGAGGCAGCCAGATTTAGATATAAAATGTCCAGGTATTACACAGACTGCGTGATGCCATGTACTCTAATGAGGTTACCGGGCTCTTTGACAGAAACACAGCCCCACAAGACACAGAACCTCCGCCATTCTTAACAGTGGGGTGAAGGTTCTTTTCAGTACAGCCATCTTTTTACCGTGAGTGTTTTTTGCCAAAAAGCTCAAGTTTTGTTTCATCTGACCATAAAACACACTTCCACTTGAAGTCTCAGTAGCACGTAGCACATTTCTAGCAGATATCAGATCTTTGAGGTTTTGTGACAAGACATGTTTGTTTTTTTTTTTTTTTTGTGCAAACCTTAAATAATATGTTTATATGGTGGTGGAGTCTAATGGTACTTTTGGAGACTTGGTACCCCCAAGATTCTATTTTTTACAATAATTCTTTTACAGTGATCATTGGAGATTATTTTGCCTCTCTTACCATCCTCCTCACTGTGCGTAGGGGCAAACTAAACTTGGTTCTTCTTCCAGGCAGGTTAGGGAACAGTTCCTGTTGTTCTGAACTTTTTACTTGATAGGCCTAAGGGTTGATATTGGCATTTGCAGGCAAGTAGCTATTTTGTGTATTCATTCCGACTTACAAAAGTCAAGACATTTTCCCCTTATCTGGTTTGTTTGCTTTTGTATCTTCCCATGGTGATGTATAAATAAGGGAATTTCCTCTGTCACCTCATATGCATGTGCCACAGTGAAACAGGAAGTCATTATTATGCTCATGGATTATTGCTTTAAAGTTCCTGAGCACTCTGATCAACTCAAAAAAAATATTATATGCAGTATATGCTGCAGTAATATTTCAGTCACACGTGACTCGTGTGGTTTTTTGTTAAAAACAGTTATTTCATAATGAAGGACTTTCTTCTCTGAATAAATTTACTTTAATTTAAGGTTTGATTTTTTTTTTTTTTATTATTTTTTTCAGTGTCACAATAGGCGCATTCACTGAAAGGTTAACCCTTTCTAATCATCTTTACCTGGGATGTCAATAATTGTGGAGTGGACTGTATACATTTGATAAATTGTTCAATATAGCATATTGTATGTTTATAACAATGTTTCTGTCTCCATAAATTCCTCCCTTTCTCTCTCTCACTCCACTGCCTTCCATCTCCCTCACTCTCTCCATTTCTTTCTCTCTCTCTCTCCCACTCTGTCCTCCTTCTTTTGTCACCCCCTCTCCCTCTCCCCTTCTCTCTCCCCCTCCCTCTCTCTCTCTCCTCTCCCCTTCTCTCTCTCCCTCCCTCTCCCCCCTCCCTCTCTCTCTCTCTCTCTCTCTCAGCTGGACTAGTGATGTGGAACTGAATAAAGGTGAGCACCTTTCACTTCAGTATTTCTCACGATGCTGGCGCGCCGCTGGCGTTGGACGGCGGTGTGTGTAAGGGGTGGAAGTGGCCTGAGAGACTTTCGCTTCCCCCTCTGAGCTCCGCGTCACGCTGATATCAGGCTGCTCTTGTTCCCACCGGCCTCTGCACTGCTGCTGCTTCCCTCAGCTTCCAGAAACAGCACAGCGACACCAGTCACAGAGCCTCAGCGACCACAGTGTGGCATGTGCTGCGAGGTCATTCAGAGTATGTGTGTGTGTGTGTGTGCATCTCTCTGTGTGTATAGACCTATAATGTAGGAGTAGACAGTGTATATCCCATAAATTATTCAAATTTGGTGTAATACAGCTCTGTAATGCTTGTTTAATGTTATGCACATGTAATACAGAGTTCTTGCGTTGCGACTAGTCAGATTCTGTTCATTGGTAAACTTCAACCAATATCTTTGCAACGATAACATCACCAAATCCTGCTTCTACAACCCCAATTTCGAAATAGTTGGGACAATGTGTGAATTGTGAATAAAATCAAAACGCAATGACTTTCAGATCTCACCAGCCAGTATTTTATTCACAATAGAACAGAGATATCATAGCAAATGTTGAAACTGAGAAATTTTTCAATTTTATCCACAAAATGAGCTCATTTCAAATTTGATGGCTGCTACAGGTCTCAAAAAGGTCGGGACAGGGGCCTGTTTACCATGGTGTAGCATCCCCTCTTCTTTTTAACACAGAGTGGAGGCGTCTGGGCATTGAGGAGACAAGTTTCTTGAGTTTAGCCATTGGACTTTGATCCCACTCTTCTTTAATACAGGCTTCCAGCTGCTGGAGAGTTTTGGCTCTCCTTTGACAAACTGTTCATTTAATTATACGCCAAATGTTCTCCATTGGTAAAAAATCAGGACTGCAGGCAGGCCAGTTCAGCACACGGACTCTTCTACTACGAAGCCATGCTGTTGTAATAGCTGCAGTATGTGGTTTTGCATTGTCATGCTGAAATACACAAGGCCTTCCCTGGAATAGATGTCGTCTGGAGGGGAGCATATGTTGCTCTAAAACCTTTATATATCTTTCAGCATTCATGGTGCTTTTTAAAACATGCAAGTGTCCCACACCATATGCACAAATGCATCCCCATACCATCAGAGATGCTGGCTTTTGAACTGAACGCTGATAATAGGAGGGGTGGTCTTTCTCCTCTTTAGCCCGGGGACACGACGCCCATGATTTCCAACAAGAATATGAAATTTTGAATCATCTGACCACAGGACACTTTGCCACTTTGCTATAGTCCATTTTAAATGAGCCTTGGCCCACAGAACACGGCGGCGCTTCTGGATCATGCTCAACAAGGGCTTCCTTTTTGCATGATGGAGTTTTAGGTGGCATCTGTGGATGGCACGGCGGACTGTGTTTACAGACAGTGGTTTCTTGAAGTATTCCTGGGCCCATTTAGTAATCTCAATGACAGAATCATGCCGGTGAGTGATCCAGTGGCGTCTGAGGGCCCGAAGATCACGGGCATCCAGTAAAGGTCTTCGGCCTTGTCCCTTACGCACAGAGATTTTTCCAGTTTCTCTGAATCTTTTGATGATGATATGCACTGTCGATGATGAGACCTTCAAAGCCTTTGCAATTTGACGTTGAGGAACATTGTTTTCAAAGTATTCCACAATTTTTTTACGCAAGCCTTCACAGGTTGGAGAGCCTCTGGCCATCTTTACTTCTGAGAGACTCAGCCTCTCTAAGATATCCCTTTTATAGTCAATCATGTTACACACCTGATGCCAGTTAACTTAATTACTTGCTAAATGTTCTTTCAGCTGATTCTCTAATTTATTAATTGCTTTTTCAGCCCTTTTTTGCCTGTGTCCCAACGTTTTTGAGACCTGTTGCAGCCAGAAAATTTGAAATAAGCTTATTTTGCCGATAAAAATGTAAAATGTCTCAATTTCAACATTTGAAATGTTATCTATATTGTAAATAACATATTGGCTCATGTGATCTGAAAGTCATTGCATTTTGATTTTATTCACAATTTACAATTTGTCCCAACTATTTCAGAATTGGGGTTGTAGTTGGTGGTCAGTTCAAGTCAATGGGATCAATAATTCACTATGCTAACACTTTTTTCGCTATTAAAGTGATAAGTTACATGCAAGATACTTGAATTTCTTAATTTAATGGCAAAAAGCATTAGCTTGCTAGCTCGCAAATTATTCATCCCATTGACTTGGATAGACGGCCAACTGGAAGCTAGAGCTTTTTTTTTTTCCATTTTCCATAATACAATGCTGACATTTATGGAATAAATAGGATCTAAAGTTTTTAAGCCTGAGATATCAAATTTATGAGACTTGAGTCCTAATTTTAAAAAATTACTACTCTCGTTTCATAAATTTGATATCTCAGGCTCACTTTTTATTGATCCTATATATATATATATATATATATATATGTATGTATGTATGTATGTGTGTGTGTCTTTTTTCACGATACTGGATAACAAAAGCGTGACCATGAAACAAGCAAGAAAATGCCGATTCATATTGAATTTCAAAAGTTCTCATCATTGCTAATGGGTAACGTCAACTGTCCTATTAATTCATGCAATATTTTAGAGGATAACGGTATTCTGAAGCAAAACTTTCATCTCAATGGATTACGGTGGACAAGAAATGAGATCAAATAAATCCATCGCTGCGTGATAAGAAATTGCGTTATAATCCTAAAATATTAAATCAATATCACAAATTATAAGGAAAAGTCATGAAAATAGCAGTCAATATCGTCTTACCTTGCGGGAGGATGGCCAATTGCTGAACAATGATCAAGAATACAGGATTTAGACAATTTTTATCATAATTCCCTTTTCACATAACAGTGGTTGCGGCATACAAAATTGTGGGCACGAATGGTATGGTCGCATAAATCATCCGACTCACAGCAACACTCTGGAAAACTTTCATTGCAGATAAAATGTGTGCACAGCGTCATTCCATAGAACATGAAAAATCAATAATTGATGCGTATGATAAAACAATAAAAATCAAAATTTTTCTTTGGTAACAGTTGTGATTTATTAGACACAAAATGATTTTTAGTATCTGAGTTAATATTTTTCAAAATCGCCGGAAATTAGCGGGAAAGAAGTTGGTTTATCAGTGAAAGGAAAGTCAGTTCTTCTGTGGACTAGCAGTACATTCGAGCAGAGCCGCTCACTCAAGCCCTGCCCGCCATGGTAACAGTCGTAAACACAGCGGATACGTCGGGCAATGACCGTAACCCAATAATTTCAGTCTGATGCCGTCCTATGTTCTGACCAGAAGAGTTTTGTGACAAAGTGAAATTTATTCACTAGACTGTGAGTTAATAACTTTTGGGCAAATGCGCACGATACTTACTCATTTTAATTTCTCATATCCTTTCTGATGAAAACTTATCTTTGATTTCACATGTTGGTGTCCTTATTTGAGCCAAAAATCGTTTTAATTTACGTAATTTCAAAAAACTACTTGGCTTCAAGTGGTAGTTTTATCCTTGCTATATCCCTTATGTACGCTAAACAAATGCACATGTATTAAATGCATCAATCGTTATCTGCTGAGGATAAAACAATGAACAACAACTATCCCTGAAATCTCTCCAGTGTTGTGAAAAGACACACACTGCATATATATGGTGCTGTTTTGGCAGCACAAGGGGGATCTTGACTATATTCAGCAGGTGGTTTTAATCTTGTGGCTGATCAGTGTATATATTGTATTTCATATACTGCATAATATAGTCAATGAGTGAATGTGCAAGTGTGCATTAATAATTAAATAGTGTTTGTGTGCATGCATAAATATGTATATACATGTGCATATGGACAGTAACATTTTTTTTTTATTTTGCAGTCTTAAAATGGGAGACTGTTTAATAAAGTACCAACAATGCCCTCCAATTGAAACAGTCTGTGCTCTTGCCTTACTTGCATTGTTTCATATCAAATTCAATGCACTGAATTACAGAGATGAAAACGTTTCACTGTCTGAATCATCATGGGCTGCAGTGTTAATGCACCATATCAAAAGCGCTGCATCGATTCCAGTGCCTCATGTTCCACAGCATATGCTAGTAAAATTGTGAAACTCATTAGAGTGTCTCTCAGAAGAAATTGTTTTTCAGCAGAGCATTGAGAAGCTCATGAACGAGGAGCTGGGCGAGGCCACACAGGGGAGGTCCAGGGCAGGGTAATGTTGGTCATGTCGGCAGTGGGAAGGTGCAGCTCTTTTCCTGTGTGTGTGTGTTTTGTCCTGTGTGCGGTGCGCGCTGAGGGCTTGAGGTCTGCCGCACCTCGTTTCAATTTGAGCGGCGAGTGAGTAATAACATTCCGGTTAAATTGTTATTGCCTTGTTACCCTCTGGCAGGTGGCTGAAAAGCAAGATGCAACGAGGAAGTGAATCGAACAAGTGTGTGCATATGTGTGTGTGTGTGTGTGTGTGCGTGCGTATGTGTGTGCGTGTCTGTCTGTCCTTTGAGTGTGTGCACTTGTGTCAGTCTTTCTCATATGTGCATTTGTGTCTGTTTTTATGTGTACGCATGTCTGTTGCTTGAGTGCATGTGTGTCTGTCTGTCCTTTGTGTGTGTGTGTGTGTGTGTGTGCGCCGCATTTGCATTAGTCTTTCTCTTTTGTGCACTTGTCTGTGTTTGTACGCATACATATACATCTGGTTCCTTGAGTGTGTGTTTGTGCCTATCCCTTTTGAGTGCGTGCATCAGTCACTCTGTACCACGCGTGTGTTTGTGGGTGTCCACACATGTGCATGTATATGCGCGTATATTCGTGTGCCTCCATGTACGTATGCGCATACATCCACTGTCCAAATCATCGTTGACAGCTTTAAGCCGATTTCAGGAAAATTAATTGATTAATGCCTCCCTCTTTTCTCGCTTGAGCGCAAGTATCCCAGAGGCCTTAATGGACATCAGTATAAATGCATGCATACTGCCTCCCGCTTGCACTATTGCTGTCCTGCTTGCTTCTTTAGAGGACATGCAGTAAATCACGAGATTCGAGATCGTCATCACATCACACCGCCCCCCCCCACCGCAGCCCGTGTTCCTCATCTCGACATAATGAGCCGCACTGTGACAGTTTATGAGGGGTAGGCGGCCATCTTCAAATTCCAGGGCCTTCCTCT
Source organism: Gymnothorax javanicus (assembly GCA_029692085.1). NCBI lineage: Eukaryota > Metazoa > Chordata > Actinopteri > Anguilliformes > Muraenidae > Gymnothorax > Gymnothorax javanicus. The sequence goes on from CM056199.1 coordinate 129,190,436, forward strand.
GCCCGGCCGCTGATTTCCTCCATCATTTGTTCTGCGATGCCCCAGCGGCCTGCCCCTGCGCTCAAACCTGGGGCTGCGTGCTTCTCCCCGGGGCGGGTTCCAACCAGCCTCGCCTATTTCTGAGTCGGAGGTCGTAAATTACCACAGGCTGCAGAGCAGCTGTGTCGAATCCCTTGCGCTGTGGAACCGGGCCATGTGCGAACCATTAGCTCGGGCATGTTGAATTAAATTAAGCACATCTTCTCCATTACCAGATGCCTTTGCAGTCCTGAAATACTGCTTAGTTATAGTCTGTTAACTGCCTATTAATAACAAATTGGTGCGTCTTAATAGTACCTAATAACATGCGCCTAATGCAGCACTGGTTCGTGGGTAGGAATTAAAGTTTAGAAGCTAAACATCCCGGGATCATTGATTGGGCCGTTACTGTGATGGCTTTTGAGCAAATGGGGGGGGGGCTTGAGACAAATAGAAAAAATGTTGTCCGTTTGTCCTTGTGTTGTGCGATTCTCTCCCATATTCCATCCTGTTCCCTGCTATTGTTGCTCTAGAATATTGTATGTGTGCACCTCAAAAGCTTCATAATGTTTTACCGTGTTGTTAGTTCCAAATAACTCATAAAGGGATAATGAAGATTAATTTGAGTTGAAAAATATGGTTTCTAGGGATTCCACTGTTCGACTGGGTTTCCTCAAGGTGTTTTTGTTTCCTCCTGCAGTCCAAATACACAGGTTAGGCTGATCTGAGACTCTTAGGTTGCCCACGGGTATGAGTGTGTGAGTGAATGGTGTGTGTGTGTGTGTGTGTGTGTGTATACTCTGCTGCGATGGATTGGCAAACTGTCCTGCGGTTAGGTAATGGGATGGTTTGATGGTTACAGGGACAGTGACCCAGGCAGTAGAGCAGTGTTGGGTGTTGTTGAGTGGTGTTAGAGCAGCACAGGGTGTGTAGGTCTGGACCTGTGGTGTGAGCGATGGGGGGGCAGAGAGGGGCGTTTGGGGGCTGGAGTCTGGTGGGCAGGGGTCCTGCCAACCGGCCTGCTGTGTAACACATGGGCTGTCTCTCCTCTCTCGCTCTCCCTATCTCTCCTCTCTCACTCTGTCTCTCAATCTCTCTCCTCTCTCTCCCACAATCTCTTTCTCCCTCTTACTCTCCTCCTCCTCTCTCTCTGCTCTTTCCCCCAATCACTCCCTCCCTCTCTTACTCTCTCCCCTTGTTTCCTCCTTTCTTTCTTTCTGACCCAATCTCTCTCTCTCCTCTGTCTCCTTTAATTTCTCACTCCCTCTTTCTCTGTCTCTCTCCCCTCCCTCTACCTCTTTCTGTTTTTCACTGTTTCCCTCTCTCTTTCTCTTTCTCCCTCCCCCCTCCCTCTCTCTCTCCCTTACTCTCTCTCTCCCTCTCCCTCTCTCAACCTCTTTCTTTCCACATTATTCTCACTTAGCACAATCCCTCCTCAAGTAGTAACTCTCACATTCACCCTCAGCTTTACCTCTTCAACAAACACACACACACACACACACACACACACACGCAGAACTGAAACGACCACCCCACTCCTCCCATTCCTCCTGTGCCCCTACCCGACCCGGTCTGCTCTGCTCCTCTCCTCTCCTCTCCTCCCTCTCCTCTCCTCTCCGGTCCGATGGCTTCAGTCGCTTTTCTGCTTCGGTGCTTTGCTGAAAACCATATGTCGGCGTGACATCATCAGGGCAGGAAACGAGGAGCTGGAGAGAGATTGGGCTGATGGGTCTCTGCACGGTGATGTCAGCAGAAAGGCATTCTGGGAGTCAGGCCTATAGGGAGAGGGGGGTGATGGTGGTGTGTAACAGTATCAGACAGCTTCTCCATGAGGAGCTGCGTTATGCCCTGTGAACTACATGTGTTTTCATGCTCACTCATACATACACACACACGCACACACACTGTTAACTTATGTCTGATCAGTTTCAGTCGCATACGCGTGCCAACATACAGACATACACGTGCTCCCTTGTACAAGCACAGTTTTCATAATCAGTGCACGCATGTCCACTGATTAAAAATGCACACATTATCCCGCGTATGTTCACATTCAATTGATTGCAGGTTGTATGATTTAGCCAAAGTTTAATTTACACACGCACACATACACCCATTCACACACGGTGCCCTAAACAGGTATTGGTACCCTCAGTAAGTATTGCTAAAAGGCTACAAGAGGATGTGGTTGCTGTGCTCTGTCTTTTATTCAAAATATTAGCAAAACCACTAACCTTGAATTTAAAGAAAACAATTGAAGGGGAAAAAATTCTTGCGCTTAAATATTTTTCCCAAAAATGGTTGCCACAATCATTGATAAGCCTAAAAAAACTACCAAGAAAAATTTATTTGAAGTACATTCTGATTCAATAATTACTTCGGTAACACTTTACAATAAGGGTACAACAATTAACATTAGTTAATGCAGTAATAAGCATTTACTAAAATGTAATTAACATTTAACTAATGCACCTGGTAATCATTTACAAATGATGTTCACATGAACTGAGGTATTAATTTATAAATTATGGTTTAATATTTTGAAGTGCTACATAGGGGATACTTAAAGGATGTTTTCAACTTCACAGTAAGGGATACACAGAAAATTAATACATGTTCAATTATGGTTATGTAATGCTTATTCAGCTATCAAACACATCAGTTACCTGCTAATTAACTGATAGTTAATGAACTAATGTTAATTAATGTTAATTGTTGTACCCTTATTTTAAAGTGTTACCATTACTTTTTTAATTAAGTTTTCCATAATGAGCAGGAGAAATTAGATGGTCACACTTGACTTCCAGGGGTAGTAACTTCACATCTGCTATGTTCGCTGCAGTGCTCCATCAGTTGGGCGTACAACACAATCTGGCCTCTGCCTGTCATCCTCAGTCACTGGGGTTGTTGGAACGGTTCCATTCATTTCTAAAATCTTTGCCTCGGGCTTATTGCATGGAATTAGGTCGGGATTGGTAAGAAGGACTGTCCTGGCTGATGCTAGCTGCCACGCAAGTCACGCAAGAGAGCACTGGCTTCAGCCAAAATGATTTGGTGTTTGTGCACCCTGTGCGTGGGCTGTTGGCTGTCTTACACGATCAGCGGACTGATTCGGGTTCAGAACCACCGACAGATTTGTCAGAGTACGTATTAGGTTTTCGTCGTCGTTTGTCTAGGGCTCTGAGTGTGTCGAAAGAGCACTTGAAAACTGCTCAGAAAAAGATGAAAAGATTGTTAGACCGCCGCACTGAACTAAGGAAATTTAGTGTTGGAGACCAGGTTGTGGCATTGCTCCTCGTGGTTGGTTCACCTTTTCAAGCTAAATATGTTGGTCCTTCCACAGTTGTACATTGTCGTTCAAGCAATAACTGCACAATTTTGACCCCCTGACCGTAGAAGAAAAACTCAAGTTTGTCATGTGAACTTACTTAACCCTTTGAGCACAGAATATATTTTCAAGGAATTAAAAATGCAATTATCCTGAGCTGTTCAAAACCTATCATGTGGCAACTTGTTTAAAAGAGCTCCCTGTGGGTTTCAACAGCATCTGACAGCATCTGACTTTGATATCTTACATCATTGGGCAACTATAGTTGCCTACGGCGCTGAAAGGGTTAAAAACCATTCGGCGTGAGTTTTAGTGGCATATTTAAATTGTTTAAATGAAATAAGATCATTGGACGGAATGGAATTGCATAAAGACGTTTCAAATGATCTTATTTCATTTTAAAAATTTAAACGATAATGAAACACATGCATTGCTTCCAACCCCTGAGTTACCAAAAACGTGAGAAGTCCAAAGTCATAATCGGTTTCCAATTACTAGCAGTGAAATCAACTGTAACGCCCGTGAAACTGATGCACCTCCTTGCACAAGTACTTCAATTCCGTGCAAGAATCTCTTACATACGCGTTGATTGAATAATTGCTGACGACAACATAGGAACATAAATATGCCAGTTAAACTCACACCAAATGCGTGACGGTTGACAGATATGCGTTATAAATTAAAACTGACCACACCTGACAATGTTGAGAGTTTTCGGAGTTTCTGTAATGGCAATTTAAATGAATGATAGAAAAGAGATCATGACCAATCATTATTTTTAAGGGACGTTTGAGCTTCCCCTATCGCCAGTTCACCAGCCGCCACTGAGAAGACTCGTTTCCACTACCATGAATTGAGGACTGCGAGCAGGTGGGCGTAGCTAAATCTGTGACTAAGCTTGACTTGTTAAAGGGATATTGGTCCCGTTAACACAAAGAGTGAGTGTGGTGTCTTCTTTTATTACTCCAGATGGATTATTGTCCTATCGCGTAATGAGTCTCGGTCTTAGAAATGCACCAGCAGCTTTTCAACTGTAAATGAACGAAGTAATTGCAGACCTGGCTGGGGTTATAGTTTATTTTGATGACGTTGTTTTAACTAGCGATACATAGCCGCAAAATCTAGAGCGCCTCCGTCTCCTCCTTGATCGTCTTGTGCAGGCTCGCCTCATGATTAATCTCGCAAAATGTGAGTTTGCTGAGGCTACCGTGACGTACCGCAGTAAGGTCGTGGGGTAGGGACAGGTGTGTCCCATGCGGGCAAAGGTAAAGGCTACAGATGAGTACTCTGTGCTCGCTGGTAGAAAAGAATTGATGTAATTCCTCAGCGTGGTCAGATTTCACTGTTGAGGTGGTGTTTGTTCCTCCAGCCTTAGAACTTAGATATCAGACACATTAAGGGCTCTGAAAACATGGTGGCACACACGTTCTCTAGAGCACAAGTGTTGTGTGCTGTTTTACATCTGAGAAACTGTAGCCCCCAGACGAGGTTGGGCGGCTACCATGGATTCACGCGCGTCGTCTCCGCCGCTGCCGCGTCCGCATCCATAGACACTTTCTTGTGGACATTCTAAGGCTGTAATTTTTGACCGATTACTTTCATATTTGGTATGGACATGTGATGTATGTCACTTATGACACCTAGAAATTTTGGTTGCCATGGCAACAGTATTCGCTGAATAATATGCAAATTAGTGGCAAAACATAGACATTTCCTTGTGGATGCAGTACAGGCTGCAATTTTTGACCGATTACTTCCATATTTGGTATGGACTTGTGTTACATTTCACTCACAATACCTATCAATTTTGGTTGCCATGGCAAGAGTATCGACCGAATAATATGCAAATTAGTGGCAAAACATAGACATTTCCTTGTGGACGCAGTACAGACTGCAATTTTTGACCAATTACTTTCATATTTGGTATGGACATGTGATATACTTTTTTTATAACATCTATCAATTTTGGTTGCTATGGCGACAGTATTGGCCTAATAATATGCAGAAAAGGGGAGAAGCGGGCTTGCGGGGCCTACACCCATGCAGTGATAGCCGACCGGACTGTCTAGTTTTAAAACCTGATTAGGACCAGCTGAATTTTTATTATGTCCTGATACGTAAAACCACAGAACTGAAATAGGGTGTACTTTCTTTTTGTCATGACTGCATATGACGAGTCGGGATGAGCACATGTTGAAGATTTTCAGTTTTTCTGTGACCTTGACCCAGCTAGTCTAGTATTTAATCAGGTGATCCTAGGAACATTGCACCCCATTAAATAAAATTTTATGAAACCTTTTTTGCTCTCAACTATTGACAGACATACTGACATACGAATGTCACCAAAACCAATACCCATCCCCTTTTGGCAGGATCAGAATGTTATGATCCAACAAGGAAACAGACACAGTTTCAGGGTATAATCCAAAAGGGAGCATTTATAAATAGGAGTATGGTAATAAAATATGGAGAGGCTGTAGCTCAGAACAGAGGAAGGGGCAGTTCAGCTTAGCTGGTAAGGACTAGAGACGGTAGGAGCGTGTTCACACCCAGACCAGTGGCCATCCCGAGGCAGAAGCCAGGAGGTGAATCCCCCTCACTGAAGAGGGACTGTTTGACAGAAGAACTAAAGGGTTTAGCAGGAACGCAGCCCCAGTCCTGGAGACTGCTGAAGGCTTGGGAGGTGTTCCTAATAAACTGACTGTGAGGACAGACTAGAACACAAGATTAACAGAAACATGGTTCCAATCCTGGATAGGCATGGGCAATACAAATGAATAAAATGACAACATTTCTTGAGTTGCTGAGAAAAAAGTTTTTATTATTTTCTAATGATTTTTTGCAGGTAAGTACGGAAGACACAGACGAAGAGTTTGCCACAAGTCCAACGCCTTTACAGGAAAGGGTCTCAGAGCCACAGGGTCCCAAAAATGGCTGATTTCGGCATTTATCAACAAAACCCATTGTGAAAATTGGGGGTGAAGCCTGAGGGCATTTTTCGAAAATGCAGTCTACTCAGAAATAAACCTGGCCAAATTATCCATTAGGGTACCCTAACAGAAATAATTGATGCTGAAGTCATCAACCCCTTTTCTGAAGTACAGCAGCACCCCCAAGGCCCTTTTTAATGGAAAATGCATTGAATTTCATCCAATTATGTTCAACAAACATTAGGTTTTGCCTTGATATTAAAAAAATGGTATGAATGGGTTGCCTGTGAAGTTTTTTTTTTTTTTTTTTTCAATGGCCTGCAAAATGTCAAACTTATCGGTGGGAGGGCAAACATTAACGCTACTCGCCCATTGCTATATAAAAATGCAGTGAAGTCGCTGATGCCGGAAGTTGTTTGCCCTCCCACTGCTCTCTTAAAATGAATCAAACGTTCCCCTTCAATAACCCGTGGTGATTAAAAAAAAAAAAAAAAAAAACCTTTGCACTGTTTTTTTACAATGTCCATATACCCTCCTCCGATGATAGTTTCAATGAGCTACTGTGAATAATTCATAGGAAAACACAGTGACGTGCAGTCGGAGGTTAGTTTGGCGAGGCAGAAACCTCCCCTTTGCTTGATTAGCAATCAGAAGATTAACTAGTTTAGTAAGACTATTCGGCAGAATGACGGGCCAGTTTAAGTTTCCGTGGCCTTATTACTCAGTACATCGAACTTGAAATGCTCACTAGACAGCAGATTTGTGCGTACTTGCTTCCAGGAAGCCGAAGCAATGTCATCAACAAATATTAAAACAGTTTGACTTATGCAGAGTTCAATGCTTAATCAATATACAATGTATTCTCCTTTAAATAGGCACTTTTACACCCAAACAAAAAAGCGGGGGCTTATTTTCAGTCTTATTTCATAATCCGATTAACAAAATGTTTAAACGATATACAGAATTACCGAGAGCCGAGAATTTTTCCTAATTGATTATTCAGATTTCCATCCTCGCAGTTTCGAATTGAAGGGTATAAGTCAATGAATCTTGTGACCGGTGTTCGCGAGGTGGCATAGGTAGCAAAATTTGTCAGAACACTGGTAGGCTTTGAACGCCTAGCGCTGGTTTATTCCTTGGTATATTTTACTGAAACTTCAAAATATAGGGTCACAGGATATTCTGTCAACTAACCATGTAGGTTGACAGTAAAAATACACTCACCTTTCTTGCTATTGTTGAGAAGAAGTCACGGCGAACTCATGATTTAACTTCAACAACTTCTGTCAAACTTATTTCACATCCCCTGAGGTCTAGAGAGGACGAACAGACTCGTAATTTCTCAAATTAGATGGCTGTAATTCAATCAGGGCCGTAGCTGGGATATCACGTCAGCGCTGGCTATTGGAAATCTACCTCCAAAATGGATATTTTTGCCACGCCGTGCACTTCAAAGTTTGTAAACACGGCGCAAATTGAGGTCACGCATTCATCCAACGGGCGAATAATAGCTCTGTTCAAATCGCGTTACTAGCCGTAATACGCAGAGTTCATGTATGAAATGTGGGTATCCTATTGAAAAGGTTGCTTTTAATCAAACCAAGGTGTTCTTTTTGTATGAAAATGGTATTTACATCATTTTTTTTTATAAGTTTTCTGAGGCTTGTTTACCGCCCCAGTTCAACTGTTACGCATTCCATTAGAGTTTTGCAGAGCGTTGCCCATGCCTATCCTGGAGACCCAGATAAAGGCTTAGGAGATTATTCCTTTTCATAAGACTCTAAAGAGTGATTACATTTTTCTTTGTCATTAAATTACCTAAACACACAGAAGGAGAGCTTCTTGCTCAAAACAAGAAGACACAAACTGACTGGTAATCTTTGAAGAAAATAAAACTTTAGAATTGTAGACTGTATAAAACTAGCCTAGCAGAGCATAGCCAGGGAAGATATCAATGGCCTCGTGCAAGAAGGGTGTAAGTGACATTTTAAAAATTTTACAGGAGAGCCAAAAAAATTGCCACAGCACCACCTGTTAGCTATATGCTGAACTATCCGTGATAGAAGTATAGTATTTTGTAACCTATTGGGATGCCTACTAGACATATTCATAATTCTTCGTAATTTGGGAGATAATTAGCAAAATGCCCTTAAAGGGATAGTTCACTTTTTTTGAAGTGGGGTTGTATGAGCAACAAATTGCCACTACTTACATTAGATGCAGTAGAAAGCTCTCTGATCTCCTCCAGGTAGCCGCACCAGGGCATAGTGCTGGGTGGAAATTTAGGCGATACACTGTTGTGAACGGAAACACAGAAACAGCGTATTTTTTGCCTAAAAAGAGGTCCTACCTGAAAATAATACACCATTTCAATTGTACGCTATATTTAAAAAAATTACAGCACTTTAGCTGCTCGGAAAAAAACACAGTTGCTCTTGAACTAACCAACTGACGTATTCCTGCGCGAGACGCATCATAGTTCACTGCCCGAGCTGTAGCGATCAGCTGTTTGGGTCAGACTCTGAGCGGTTTGCGGTAGAGCCGGATTTTGAATGGCAAAGAATCACGTCTCAAATTAAAAAAAAAAAAAAAAAAATCCCTACAATAACCAGCACAGCAGATACACAGTATGTGGCTGCGTAGACCCTATGCGATATCAATTTGTGCTGCAATGTTACATTAGACTTTTTCACAGGTGTTTCACTCTTTTACGTGATGCTTGGGTACAGCAGTGCTCTTCAGCGTGCACCGTTGAGATTTCCCTGAATGTAGCCAAACGAAATCCTCTTTGGAAAAATGAATAGGCTACTGCAAACAAGGAGTTCTTTTAGGGATACGGGTGGCGTATCAATATCCGTGTTGAGGCAACTAGCCACAGCTACAAGTCCAATGTTCCGCAGAGGAATGCGGTGGAAGCTGTAAGTGCACCAGGATACAGCTTTGCTTTCACGCCCAAGAAAGCACACACACGGACCATTTTCGAAATATTTGCACAAGTTAAACGGCCGTCCGACCTGCAAACGCAGTTAAGCCGCTTGCACACTGGACGCTTAAACGAGTTTTTTCGCACAGATTACATTCAAAGTCAATGCGAAGACGTGAATACACGCGTTTGTGCGGGCAGCATCGTCGTGACCCAAACAGCTGATCGCTACAGCGCGCAGTGAACTATGATGCGTCTCGCGCAGGAATACGTCAGTTGGTTAGTTCAAGAGCAACTGTGTTTTTTTCCGAGCAGCTAAAGTGCTGTAATTTTTTTTAAATATAGCGTACAATTGAAATGGTGTATTATTTTCAGGTAGGACCTCTTTTAGGCCGCGAAAATACGCTGTTTCTGTGTTTCCGTTCACAACAGTGTATCGCCTAAATTTCCACCCAGCACTATGCCCTGGTGCGGCTACCTGGAGGAGATCAGAGCGCTCTCTACTGCATCTAATGTAAGTAGTGGCAATTTGTAGCTCATACAACCCCACTTCAAAAAAAGTGAACTATCCCTTTAAGCTCATTTTGCATGGGTGAAGATGACCATTTCCATCACAGCTGCACCAATGTTCAAAAGCCATTTTAACCCCTTTAGGACAGGAATTGAGCCTCCAGACTTGGTCAGGAGATGAGCTGGGCTCAGTTATTCCAAACCAACAAAAAAAGTCATTTTTTAACCGAAGTGTCACTTACGCCCTTCTTGCATGAGGCCATCGATACCTAGCTTCTGGTGATGTCCATGCATCACAGACGTCATGCAGTCCCGGCGTGCAAAGGATATGCAACCGAATAATAAAAAATCATGCTGAACCGTCCTTAATCTTTTGATGCACCCGAAAATGGAAATGAAAGTGCTAGAGTACCAAACTAAAATTAAAATATGTCACTGTCCAATGAATTATGTATGTGGTTGTGTGGTCAATACATGCATATACATGAATCCACGTATATTCCTGAATGTGTTTGTACTATACATGCAAGTATACATTTGTACTGTATTTGTGTCTTAGTGAGAGAGTGACAGAGTGTTTAGTATGTATGTATGTGGGTCAATGACAAATAAGCCTTTTAAATTTTTTTTTTAATAAATCTTTAAAAATGTACAAAATACATTTATTTAAAGTTGGAAGCGTGTGTTTAAACAAGTCTTAATGGTTGCACAACATTTACAAGGTTTTTGTACAGTTTTAGACTGTATTTGCAATTTCACCAGCCAAAAAATGTCAGGTGGTGCAACCAAAAGTTTCTTGAAAAAAAACACACTTCCCTCCCTTTTTTTTAAGTGATTTTTTTAGTAAGTATACCTGAGAGTGTCTACACTGCCTAAAATATTACTATTTTGTAATTGAGCTGGGTATTAAAAGTAACTTATGGATTCTTTATTGTAGGGGGCGGGTATTTTGGTTGTCCAAACAATTTAAGAACAATTAAACTATTAAACTTTGTTTATTTGAAAGGTTTTCACTATAAAATTATTTCCCCCCATATTAATACTATTTTAAATCATATTTTAAATTACATATTTAATACATTTCACATAGTGTTAACTTGCTCAGACGGTTGCGCCACCTGACATTTTGAGGGTTTGAGATGGCAAAACATTAAATATATATCATTTTTATGATAAACTGGAAGTATGTCCAAATTAAACAGGTTTTATAGAATAAAATGATGCTTATTATGAATCATTTAAAATTATTTTAAACCAAAGTAGTGCACTCGGACAATGTCAGGTCATTGACCCATGTATGTATGTATGTTTGTATGTACAGGAGTGTGCAGTGATGATTATACACCACCACTTTTGTCTAAGAGGGGTCCTAATATATTACTTCTTTATAATTTTTTGGTGAAAATATATTGAAAAATACTACTGTAGGCAATAAGAACAAAAAAATAATTCCCACAAATACATTGACGTAAAAATATGAGTAATAAACAAAAACACTGAAAACATCCATTTTTTTATAACAATTGAAAGGTGTCGCAAATTATTTTTTTTTTTTACTCTTGCATAGCATTAATGTATGTGTGAAAGCTCAATCCATGATTATTGATGCTAAAAAATTTGTTTAAACCAGTTTTAGGAAACTTTATTCTGCTAAATTACCTCTATTGGTCACTTGTTCCAGTGAATAAGGTGACATTAACTTTGAGCAGTATCACAGTGTTAAATATGTCTCGATGGCAGGAGCTCTCTGAGATTGTTTATAGCTGCATTGTGGCCTTACATGATGCTAATTTGTCACTTAGAAAAATTTCTGTGGATGTGAAATGCTGCCGTGGCGCTGTAAGAAACGCCATCAAGTGTTTCAAAGAGACCGGATCGCTGAAAAATAGTGGCAATAAAGATGCAAAACGGAAGTTAAGTGCCTCTGATGCGTGTCATCTGTGTATAACAAGTAAAAAAAAAAATTGGTGGTTGACAGCACAGCTACTCTGTGATGATATTAATAGTGCCAAAGTAAAGAGATGAAAGTATCAAGATGTACCATCTTCAGGTGCCTGTGTGAAAACGGTCTGATTGGTCGAGCTGCTGCCAAGCATTGGCAACATCAAAAAAAGACTTTAGTTTGCCAAGAAATTCAAGGATTGGACACCAACGGATAAGGAACAAGTCCTTTGGACCGATGAATTAAAATTCAAAATTTTCTCATCCAAGCACAGAATTTATGTGCACTGTTGAATTGGAAAATGTTTCAAAAATGACTGTTTAACCCCTTCAGTAAAACATGGAGGTGGTAATATTATGGTTTGGGGCTCACTCTGCTAGACAGGAGTTGGTGATCTGATAAAAATCAATGGAATCATGGATCAAAAGAACTATCACAGCATCCTTGTGAGGCACGCATTGCCATCTGGAAAGAGATTGATTGGTCAGGGAAGAAGATAATGACCCTAAACACACTTCTAAATTGTGCAAAAATTATCTCAGTTGGAAAGAATCATCTGATGACATAAAAGTTATGACTTTGCCTGCTCAAAATCCAGAACTTAATCTGATTGAGCAAATCTGGGATTTGCCTTGATACCAAGATAAACAAATCTGTTGTAACATCGAAAGAATCTCTTTGGAATGAACTTCAAACCATATGGAATGGTTTAGCGAGTGAGGAAATTTTAAAAAAAATATGTGAACAGTATGCCTGAAAGATTAAATGCTGTGATCAAAGCAAAGGGTGGCCATACTAGATATTGACTTTTTCTCTCAAAAAGACATCATCATTTTTGATTTTCCTATATAATGCTGCTTGTTTACTAATTTTCATCTATATGGTCCAGTATTACATGAAATAAATACTTGAATAGTACTTGGTTTCTGAATTATCTTCATATTGTTAAGTGTATAATCATCACTGCACATTACATTAACAAGTATGTACTGATGGGTGACAAATGACAAATTACTGGAAAAAACCTGAACAAATGTGTAGAGAAAAAAAGCAAATGCAGATACCTCTGTTTAACTCCTATCATGGTTGGGGTTCACTTAAAGGCGGAAGAGGAACTGCAAATCAATACAGAGTTATTCTGTGTGATCTCCTTTATATCCTGTGATGAAGCTCCTACCATGATGGGAATAGTCTTTTACAGGATAGCAATGGCCTGAACCCCACAGGGCACAAGGGGTCACTGAATGTTTTTTTTTTAGAGTGTGACAATGATGTTAAGCATACTGTACCTCTCTACTTCAACAGTCACCTGATCTCAAACCAGCTGAACTCAAATGGGAAATTTTGGAACAACATTTTTCACAGCGTTCTCTGTGTCACTGCCATCAAAACACCAGAAGAAGGAATATCTCTTAGAGAAAGATACTCCACCCCTCCAGTGCAGTTTTATGCCTATAGACTCTATGCCAAGGTGTACTGAAGCTGACCTGGCAACCTGTGGAGGCCTAACACCACCTTAGTAAGGTCATTTTCCCTTTAATTTCTCACCCATCTGTGTGTATGTATATATATATATATATATATATATATATATACGGTATGTGGTATTATAAACATGTATATGTGGTATAATATGTATTCTGTGTATGATATATAAACATTTTTGTACTGTATAATGTGTGGTCTGTACATGATATAAAAACATGGTTGCACTAATCTGTATATCATATAAAAACATGCACTGTATAATTGTGTGTTCTGTACATGATGTACTATAAACCTATGTGTACTGCATGTGTTCTGTATGTGACTTGCAAACATGTATGTACTGGATAACGTGTCCCATATATGATACATAAACGTGTTCTGTATAATGCGTGCTCTGTATGACATACAAACATGTATGTACTGAATAATGCGTGTTCTGGATACAACATATAAATGTGTATTCTATAATGTGTGTTCTGGATGTAACTTATGAACATGTATATACTGTATAATGTGTGTCTCATATATGATACATAAACGTGCGTGTATTGTATAATGTGTTTTCTGGATATAAAACATAAACATGTATATACTGTATAATGTGTGTACATGTAAGTTTGTATGATTTCTCGCTCTCTCGATCAGTTCTTCTTCTCCTCCGCCCTGCGTGTGTTTACAGGCTGTGTGCTGCGGTGTGCTGACCTCCCCGTAACCCCGGTGCCACCCAGCCGGCGTGGGACACGGGGCTCGGCCGCTCCCCGCCAAATCCCCACAGCGCCCGACCGCTCCAGCGCCACATCTGCTGTCTATAAAGACCAGCCTCCATCTCTCATGCTCCCTCGCCTACGTCGCCCTTTCTCCTCGCCGCAAAAAATACATCTGTCTCCTTTGTTTTCCAGCCCTCTCCGCCGCGCCTCCTTCCCTGCTCATTTTCTTCCTCAGAACCGGGCTGTCTTCCCACTCTCTCTCTCCCTTTCTACTTTTCATCTTTCGATTCCCTCATCCCTCCCCGTTCCAGTCCATCTCTCCTTTCCGCCGTTCTCTCGCTCTTCATTTTTTCGGCCCGACGGAAAGCCTCTCTGTGAGTGAAGGGTAGGCAGCGACAGACTCAGAAGTCAGCATTATTTGCCACACAAACAGCTGTCAGTCCGTGGCAAGACTGTCGCTAGGCCTATTTTTTATTTTTTTTGGTGGGGGGCTATAGCCACTGCACCCTTAATGTTTTATGCCCTCCACCCCCCCACCCCACAGAGCCAGTCGCCTGAGCTGATTCTTCTGCCCAGGACTGGGACCAGACTGGCAACCAACTGGACCACAGCTGGGCTAAATCCAGATGTGGATACATCATGCATGCCAACCAGTGCAAAGCAGTTAAGTGCCCAGATTTCCCTGGCTTTAACACACAACGTTCTAGATCAGTCAAGATAACTCCGAGCAGATACAATGAAAAGCAGCAAGTAAATTATCAACTGGATTGATTGAACTTGGCAAAAATACACTGACAGCTGAGGACAAACGGTGATACGAAAGATAATTCACAATTATGTGCAGCTTTTTAAAAGAATTGACCAAAAGAGACCACCTCCTTCACAACTATACACACAACCGGTTTGAAACAGATGAGACAAAGGACAACTTTTACAGCTGAATTGAGCTTGGAATCTATTGTGTTAACCAGGAATGGTACAGGATCTGTGATACCTCTTCACTGGTCAGATCCCATGATTGTTCTATTATTTTGTAGTGGACTTATTACAATTCACCATGTGAAACTTGCAAAAATGCAATGAAGACTGTTTTGCTCACAGATTTATTTAGCTGGCGATCCCTTCACCAAAATCCCAAACCCCTTCCTCTCTTTTTCTCGTTTCTGAGACACTATTGGTTGTGTTCTTGTCCTTGCAGCAGAATATAGGCACCAATCACGGCTCGGTTACAGCTGCAGTGTGTATGGATGGAGCTTGATATGGCTAACCTTATCAGTCAGTCTATCGTTTTTTTGGGGGAAACGTTTAACATCGTTTGCCCAGCTGGGAAGCAGAGATGCTTGAAATGGGAATGGATTTTGCAACTGGTGGCCGTAAGTCTTAATCAGCATGGCTATAAGGGGAAAGGATTTCACAACCAATGGCTGCAAGTTTGTTGGCTATATCACCCTTACGCATGATTTGCAACCCTGAAATATCAGCCATTTTTATTTCAGCAAATTTCTGACATATCCATGGTAATCGAGTCAGCATCTTTGAGGTTTTTTTCTCCCTCAGATAAGTTCTGCTGAAGCTCAGTCATACTGCAAGCAGAGGGACACCATTCTCATCGCATGTGCTGCCCACAGTCCGCAAGGGAATTTGTCTACGTGATCTATGAGTTCGGTTCTGCAGAACAAATGTGAACCACTTGACCAAAGTGAGAAGTTTCGCAATAGATAAGTTTCTCCTCTGATAAAATGTCTTAATATTATTCTGCGACGACGTTTCCTCCCACCATTTAATTATTTTACTGGAAATCTCGAGCCAGGCACAAACTAATTGAGAACACATTCTGAATTTCACAACCGCCTTGCCCAAATCGTTGGACTGACCAGCTCAAAATGTGTCCTGAACTTCACTTCTGCTTCAAAATGGCATCTAACCAACCCTGCTTTTAGCGCAGCGCATGAAAGTTTTCAGAAAACCCACCCCGCAGACTTAAGTGTCCCTCCTGTTGTGCCTACACAATTCACACTTGCCCTTTTAGCAAGCTACTAGCGTTGGGGCAAAAGCCTTTCAAAATGATGGTTTACTGCGTTCACTCATCGCTGTTACTCCTGGTATATTATTGCCATCAAGTGGCACATCAAGAGAATGACACTTGTTTTTTCAGCTCTGATGTTAAGCTATCCATCTATTATCAAAACCATTTCCTCCTCACCAGGGTCGCAGGAGGCTGGTGGCAATCGCAGCGCACAATGAGCCGGAATCAGGAACATGCATCGGATAGTTTGCAAGTCCATCACTGGGCGCTCACAGTGTTCACTCACACACTCATGCTTATGGGCAACTTAGCCTCCATTTAGCCTGATATGTATGTATTTTAATGGTGTGTGAAAGTCAAAGTACCCAACATGAAAACTGAGAAAACATAAAAACTCCCAGGCCACATTCAAACCCACAGACTTAGTGCCACCCCCTGCACCCCTGGGCCACCCTATAGTAAAATTGTAATGATACATTGAATTTCTATATATTTTCAGTGTCCTACACTTCCTAAAGGCCTTACCAACACTAAAAGCCTGCATATGAATGGGGCTGGGCATTGGCAGTGGAAAGCAACAGGAATGCATTTGGCCACCTTCCAATGAAAATGAAAGCTGGTAATATTAATAGCCAACAAGGACCACACCCTAAATGTGAACACACTGTAAAGAGACTGCTTCACTTTATCAACTGCAAACGAGCCAGTCAGCCTAACGTAAGGGGTAGTATCCATCCATAGACGTGAATTCATTAGTTTCACTGCTGGGATTGGAGGCACATTTACAAGGCAGTATGGCTCTATCTTACTTGTGATGGACTGACAAATTATCCAAGGTGTGTTCTTCCTTCTCTCCCAGTGCATGCTGGGATGGGCTCCAGACCTCTGACACTCTGACCAGGACTGAACCAGTTCGATAATGGATGTATTGATGACGCTCTCTCTCTCTCTCTCTCTGTCTCATAGCCTTATGTAGTTTTTTTTCTTCATGTTGGTCTTGCTGTTTCTGTAATGCTATTGATTTGCTGCCTTTTAATGTCTCAATTAAAGGGGTATCAAAGGTCTCTCTCTCTCTCACCCTCCTCCTTTCATACTGTCATTTGTTTCCTCTTCTCCTGAATTCCCTCTTTCCCACCACTCTGAGTCACTCTGAGCTTAAACTCGCTCACTGGCAGTGATAGGAAGAAAGGAGATTGCATGCCATGTTAATTTGGGAAAAACGAAAAAGATTTCACGGAATCATTGGACAACTGGGAGGAATTTACAGTGGGCTTTTTTTGTTGGATGTCTCTGGTGTCGGTTCATAAATAAACTCTTCAGCTGTCTAAATCAGACAGGGCAATATTTGACTGATCTGAGATGCGCCACAACTTCAGAAACATCAGGAGATGAACACAAAGGGGGGGGGGGAGCACCTCTTTCCTCACGCGAATTATCGGCGGTATTTCAGTCTTCATAAACATTACTCGAACAGCGACAAAACATGGAGGACACAAAGACCAAGAATAATGGAATATTTTCCGTCTGCAGAATTTGTTTAACTTTACTTGGAATATTTAAGCTTTCTTCTGTTACTCATCCAGCCAGGAGTGATTGTAATTGTTCCATCACAGAAGCTCTCTTTACCCCTGGTAATAATAATAAACCACCTTCATTACCTCCTTTGTAATAATAAGCAACTGTGTCAGAACTGCCCCGCGCTTTGATATTGCCCTGCATACAAAATCTTGTTCCTCTGACCCCCTCCCCTGCCAGACATCAAACAGAGACTAATAATAATTTGAGAAATAATTCATGTACACATGCATGTTTCCCCTTTGACTTTTCATGCTGGCCACAATGAACACCCCACCCCCCTAACCCCCCACCTGCCCACAGGCCAGACAGGAAGTAGTGTCATAAGAGCAGGAAGTGGAGAGGCTTCTCTCAGGAGGCCCTGCTCCAAACACCATTGTTGCGGCTCAGAGCCTGGTACTGAAGCCGGGCCTGCAGACACAGGAAGTGCAGGCCGGGCTCGCCACACCGCCTCACGCGGAGAACAGACCAGGAGGCACGTACGCGGCCCGTCCACTTCCTCTCCTCCAGACCCCGATACCCACCCAGCCACCCGCTTCTCTTTCACGCTGGCGCCCTGCGGTCAATGAGAGTCCCACCCCAACCCGCTACGCAGACACAAACACACTTAAGCCTTATTCAAAAGCGCCTGCACTGTTGTTCTGCTCTAATTACCCTGGCAAAGGCTTTAATATGATGAAATGTCACACCCACTTCTTTCTTCATTCATTGCTCATCACACTGGGAAAAAAGGTCATTCTTGAGTTTTGGTCTTGTAATAGGCCTCATAATCTTATTCTTTTCTCTTAAGTAGAGAATATTAACTGTTCCAAGTTGCTGTATGCTTGACCAATTGAATTTTCTCAGCCAATCATCAAAAATATCATTAAAAAACTCACCTTTTTATATAATTTTATATTCTCATTTAGCTAAAAGTAAGGCAGATCAGACTTTAAGTCTACATAGAAGACAAAAATGCTACGATCCAGACCAGGAATCAAGTGCGGAGGCAGAGTGCAGTTAAACAGTGGGGTTTACTGGTAGTAACAGGGTTGACGGAGAGAAGGAGCCCAGAGGAGATGAGCACAGTTCGGTTCAGACATTACAGTGTGAGCGTAGCCTGTGCCCAGCTAACAGCTTTCTGGGATGCCAGCGACATGGAGCGCACACTTCTTTAGAGCCAAACTGTCCAAAAGCAGGATGGAGGAGCATAGGAGCATAGGCTCGTATGGACTGGTCACCGGAGATCACCGGCAAAAGTCGAGGAGGAGGAATCAGCTTTTACGTGAAGCAGAGGTACTGTAATACTGAAGTGATCAGAGAGAAGATATGCACCACTGATGTAGAATTATTGTCTATCTCTCTACACCCCTTTTATTTGCCTCGCGAATTCCAACAACTCTTTTACACATTAGTGTACATTCACCCGCGAGCAAATGCCTCTGCTGCGGCACAGCTGATCAGTGACGTCACGCATAAACTGGACTCCATCTGCCCAGAGGCACACAAGTTTGTCCTTGGAGATTTTAATCATTGTAACTTAAAAAAAACTTTGAAGGCATATGAGCAGTATGTGACTTGTTCTACTACACATAAGAACACTATACTGGATCTATGCTATGGCTCTGTAAGTGGGGCTTACAAATCCCGGCCTATGCCTTCCTTCCGTGCCTCTTACCACAGTAGTGTGTATCTCATGCCTGTACACACACCATCCTTCAGACGTCTGGAGCAGGAGGAGAGAACAGTGAAAATCTGGTCTCAGAGCAGCATCTCCTCTCTCCAGGCTTGCTTTGAGTGTACAGACTGGCATTGTTATATGATGTGTGTGATGATATAAATGATCTTTCTGATATCATCTCATCATACATCACATTCTGTGTGGACTTGGTAATACCAACTGAAAAGGTGGTCACTTACCCAAATAACAAACTCCGGGTAACTAAAGAACTGAAAGCAGTGATTAATAAAAAGAAAAGAATTTTCTATTCAGGAGATCCCCTGGCAAAGAAAACTGCTTCTAGGGAAGTCAATGTTGCAATAAGGAAGGCTAAAATGAAGTATAAAAACAAAATCGAAAGTTAGTATTGCAGTGGTGACCTCAGAGCAGCCTGGAGAGTAATAAAATCTATGGCATCAATTAATCAGTTATCTTGTGAGACCACACAGGCCATTCGTGTAAATGGTGTGGATGATGACAACTTGGCAAACTATTTTAATTCATTTTTCTCTCGGTTTAAAAGATCTGATTTTTTCAGTGATATTTCCACGTTGCGGGAATCTTTGTCTTTGTCACCTCAGAATGATATCGTGATTACTCAGGAAAATGTCACAAATCTTCTTAAGAGGGTGAATATACATAAGGCTGCCGGCCCAGACTCTATTTGTGGACGCACTCTGCGCTACTATGCTGACCAGCTCAGCGAAGTGTTTACATTACTTTTCCTAATGTGTGTCGAGAGGGGCCAGATACCAACTATACTGAAGACATCTACCGTAATCCCTGATCCAAAAACTAATAATCCAAGGGAGTTAAATGAGTTCAGGCCAGTCGCTTTAACGTCCCTTGTGATGAAAGTTTTTGAAAAAATATTGAAAGAGGAAATTGTCTCTTTAATTAATGGCAAACTTGATCCTCTCCAATTTGCTTATCGGTCTGGGAGAAGTGTAGATGATGCTAAGATTTTTGGACAGGTTGTACAAACACCTTGACAAACCCAGAGCACATGCAAGGCTTCTATTGGCTGATTTTTCCTCAGCTTTTAATAAGATGCAGCCTCATATTTTAATTGAGCAGCTTTCGTCTTATTTCAATCTACCAGATCAGATTTTATTGTTGCTCTTAAACTTTTTAACTGACAGAATTCAGCGAGTATTTGTTAATGGCAGCATGTCCACCGTCATCACCTCAAATACAGGTTCTCCACAGGGCTGTCCTCTCTCCTGTGGTATTTATCATGTACACAGGGCAGTGTCCTCACTCCTGTGTTATTTATCATGTACACAGGGCTGTGTCCTCTCTCCTGTGTTATTTAACATGTACACAGGGCAGTGTCCTCTCTCCTGTGTTATTTATCATGTACTCAGGGCAGTGTCCTCTCTCCTGTGTTATTTATCATGTACACAGGGCTGAGTCCTCTCTCCTGGGTTATTTATCATGTACACAGGGCTGTGTCCTCTCTCCTGTGTTATTTATCATGTACACAGGGCAGTGTCCTCTCTCCTGTGTTATTTAACAAGTACACAGGGCTCTGTCCTCTCTCCTGTGTTATTTATCATGTACACAGGGCTGTGTCCTCTCTCCTGTGTTATTTATCATGTACACAGGGCTGTGTCCTCTCTCCTGTGTTATTTATCATGTACACAGGGCTGTGTCCTCTCTCCTGTGTTATTTATCATGTACACAGGGCTGAGTCCTCTCTACTGTGTTATTTATCATGTACACAGGGCTGTGTCCTCTCCCTGTGTTATTTATCATGTACACAGGGCTGTGTCCTCTCTCCTGTGTTATTTATCATGTACACAGGGCTGAGTCCTCTCTCCTGTGTTATTTATCATGTACACAGGGCTGTGTCCTCTCTCCTGTGTTATTTATCATGTACACAGGGCTGTGTCCTCTCTCCTGTGTTATTTATCATGTACACAGGGCTGTGTCCTCTCTGCTGTGTTATTTATCATGTACTCAGGGCTGTGTCCTCTCTCCTGTGTTATTTATCATGTACACAGGGCTGAGTCCTCTCTCATGTGTTATTTATCATGTACACAGGGCTGTGTCCTCTCTCCTGTGTTATTTATCATGCACACAGGGCAGCATCCTGTGTTATTTATCATGTACACAGGGCAGTGTCCTCTCTCCTGTGTTATTTATCATGTCATGTAGGGCAGTGTCCTCTCCTGTGGCTATCATGTAAACAGGGCTGTGTCCTCTCTCCTGTGTTATTTATCATGTACACAGGGCTGTGTCCTCTCTCCCTGTGTTATTTATCATGTACACAGGCTGTGTCCTCTCTCCTGTGTGTTATTTATCATGTACACAGGGCTGAGACCTCTCTCCTGTGTTATTTATCATGTACACAGGGCTGTGTCCTCTCTCCTGTGTTATTTATCATGTACACAGGGCAGTGTCCTCTCCCTGTGTTATTTAACAAGTACACAGGGCTGTGTCCTCTCTCCTGGGCAGGGCTGTGTCCTCTCTCCTGTGTGTTTATTTATCATACACAGGGCAGTGTCCTCTCTCCTGTGTTATTTATCATGTACACAGGGCTGTGTCCTCTCTGCTGTGTTATTTATCATGTACACAGGGCAGTGTCCTCTCTCCTGTGTTATTTAACAAGTACACAGGGCTCTGTCCTCTCTCCTCTGTTATTTATCATGTACACAGGGCAGTGACCTCTCTCCTGTGTTATTTATCATGTACACAGGGCAGTGTCCTCTCTCCTGTGTTATTTATCATGTACACAGGGCTGTGTCCTCTCTCCTGTGTTATTTATCATGTACACAGGGCAGTGTCCTCTCTCCTGTGTTATTTATCATGGACACAGGGCAGTGTCCTCTCACCTGTGTTATTTATCATGCACACAGGGCTGTGTCCTCTCTCCTGTTATTTATCATGTACACAGGACAGTGTCCTCTCTCCTGTGTTATTTTTAATGTACACAGGGCTGTGTCCTCTCTCCTGTGTTATTTATCATGTACACAGGGCTGTGTCCTCTCTCCTGTGTTATTTATCATGTACACAGGGCTGTGTCCTCTCCTGTGTTATTTATCATGTACACAGGGCTGTGTCCTCTGTCCTGTGTTATTTATCATGTACACAGGGCTGTGTCCTCTCTCCTGTGTTATTTATCATGTACACAGGGCTGTGTCCTCTCTCCTGTGTTATTTATCATGTACACAGGGCTGTGTCCTCTCTCCTGTGTTATTTATCATGTACACAGGGCAGTGTCCTCTCTCCTGTGTTATTTATCATGTACACAGGGCTGTGTCCTCTCTCCTGTGTTATTTATCATGTACACAGGGCTGTGTCCTCTCTCCTGTGTTATTTATCATGTACACAGGGCTGTGTCCTCTCCTGTGTTATTTATCATGTACACAGGGCTGTGTCCTCTCTCTGTGTTATTTATCATGTACACAGGGCTGTGTCCTCTCTCTGTGTGTTATTTATCATGTACACAGGGCTGTGTCCTCTCTGCTGTGTTATTTATCATGTACACAGGGCTGTGTCCTCTCTCCTGTGTTATTTATCATGTACACAGGGCTGTGTCCTCTCTCCTGTGTTATTTATCATGTACACAGGGCTGTGTCCTCTCTCCTGTGTTATTTATCATGTACACAGGGCTGTGTCCTCTCTCCTGTGTTATTTATCATGTACACAGGGCTGTGTCCTCTCTCCTGTGTTATTTATCATGTACACAGGGCTGTGTCCTCTCTCTGTGTTATTTATCATGTACACAGGGCTGTGTCCTCTCTCCTGTGTGTTATTTATCATGTACACAGGGCTGAGTCCTCTCTCCTGTGTTATTTATCATGTACACAGGGCAGAGTCCTCTCTCCTGTGTTATTTATCATGTACACAGGGCAGTGTCCTCTCTCCTGTGTTATTTATCATGTACACAGGGCAGTGTCCTCTCTCCTGTGTTATTTATCATGTACACAGGGCTGTGTCCTCTCTCCTGTGTTATTTATCATGTACCAGGGCTGTGTCCTCTCTCCTGTGTTATTTATCATGTACACAGGGCTGTGTCCTCAGTCCTGTGTTATTTATCATGTACACAGGGCTGTGTCCTCTCTCCTGTGTTATTTATCATGTACACAGGGCAGTGTCCTCTCTCCTGTGTTATTTATCATGTACACAGGGCTGTCCTCTCTCCTGTGTTATTTATCATGTACACAGGGCTGTGTCCTCTCTCCTGTGTTATTTATCATGTACACAGGGCTCTGTCCTCTCCCTGTGTTATTTATCATGTACACAGGGCTGTGTCCTCTCTCCTGTGTTATTTATCATGTACACAGGGCAGTGTCCTCTCTCCTGTGTTATTTATCATGTACACAGGGCAGTGTCCTCTCTCCTGTGTTATTTATCATGTACACAGGGCTGTGTCCTCTCTCCTGTGTTATTTATCATGTACACAGGGCAGTGTCCTCTCTCCTGTGTTATTTATCATGGACACAGGGCAGTGTCCTCTCACCTGTGTTATTTATCATGCACACAGGGCTGTGTCCTCTCTCCTGTTATTTATCATGGACACAGGTCAGTGTCCTCTCCTGTGTGTTTCATGTACACAGGGCTGTGTCCTCTCTCCTGTTATATATCATGTACACAGGGCTGTGTCCTCTCCTGTGTTATTTTTAATGTACACAGGGCTGTGTCCTCTCTCCTGTGTTATTTATCATGTACACAGGGCTGTGTACTCTGTCCTGTGTTATTTATCATGTACTCAGGGCAGTGTCCTCTCTCCTGTGTTATTTATCAGGTACACAGGGCTGAGTCCTCTCTCCTGTGTTATTTATCATGTACACAGGGCTGTGTCCTCTCTCCTGTGTTATTTATCATGTACACAGGGCAGTGTCCCTCTCTCCTGTGTTATTTGTCAAGTACACAGGGCTCTGTCCTCTCTCCTGTGTTATTTATCATGTACACAGGGCTGTGTCCTCTCTCCTGTGTTATTTATCATGTACACAGGGCTGTGTCCTCTCTCCTGTGTTATTTATCATGTACACAGGGCTGTTATCCATGTACTCCTGTGTTATTTATCATTATCATGTACAGGGCTGAGTCCTCTCCCTGTGTTATTTATCATGTACACAGGGCTGAGTCCTCTCTACTGTGTTATTTATCATGTACACAGGGCTGTGTCCTCTCTCCTGTGTTATTTATCATGTACACAGGGCTGTGTCCTCTCTCCTGTGTTATTTATCATGTACACAGGGCTGAGTCCTCTCTCCTGTGTTATTTATCATGTACACAGGGCTGTGTCCTCTCTCCTGTGTTATTTATCATGTACACAGGGCTGTGTCCTCTCTCCTGTGTTATTTATCATGTGCACAGGGCTGTGTCCTCTCTCCTGTGTTATTTATCATGTACTCTGGGCTGTGTCCTCTCCCCTGTGTTATTTATCATGTACACAGGGCTGAGTACTCTCTCCTGTGTTATTTATCATGTACACAGGGCTGTGTCCTCTCTCCTGTGTTATTTATCATGTACACAGGGCAGTGTCCTCTCTCCTGTGTTATTTAACAAGTACACAGGGCTCTGTCCTCTCTCCTGTGTTATTTATAATGTACACAGGGTTGTGTCCTCTCTCCTGTGTTATTTATCATATACACAGGGCAGTGTCCTCTCTCCTGTGTTATTTATCATGTACACAGGGCTGTGTCCTCTCTGCTGTGTTATTTATCATGTACACAGGGCAGTGTCCTCTCTCCTGTGTTATTTAACAAGTACACAGGGCTCTGTCCTCTCTCCTGTGTTATTTATCATGGACACAGGGCAGTGTCCTCTCACCTGTGTTATTTATCATGCACACAGGGCTGTGTCCTCTCTCCTGTTATCTATCATGTACACAGGGCAGTGTCCTCTCTCCTGTGTTATTTTTAATGTACACAGGGCTGTGTCCTCTCTCCTGTGTTATTTGTCATGTACACAGGGCTGTGTCCTCTCTCCTGTGTTATTTATCATGTACACAGGGCTGTGTCCTCTCTCCTGTGTTATTTATCATGTACACAGGGCTGTGTACTCTGTCCTGTGTTATTTATCATGTACACAGGGCTGTCCTCTCTCCTGTGTTATTTATCATGTACACAGGGCAGTGTCCTCTCTCCTGTGTTATTTATCATGTACACAGGGCTGTGTCCTCGCTCCTGTGTTATTTATCATGTACACAGGGCTGTGTCCTCTTTCCTGTGTTATTTATCATGTACACAGGGCTGAGTCCTCTCTCCTATGTTATTTATCATGTACACAGGGCTGTGTCCTCTTTCCTGTGTTATTTAACATGTACACAGGGCTGAGTCCTCTCTCCTGTGTTATTTATCATGTACACAGGGCTGTGTCCTCTCTCCTGTGTTATTTATCATGTACACAGGGCAGTGTCCTCCCTCCTGTGTTATTTAACAAGTACACAGGGCTCTGTCCTCTCTCCTGTGTTATTTATAATGTACACAGGGCTGTGTCCTCTCTCCTGTGTTATTTATCATATACACAGGGCAGTGTCCTCTCTCCTGTGTTATTTATCATGTACACAGGGCTGTGTCCTCTCTCCTGTGTTATTTATCATGTACACAGGGCAGTGTCCTCCCTCCTGTGTTATTTAACAAGTACACAGGGCTCTGTCCTCTCTCCTCTGTTATTTATCATGTACACAAGGCAGTGACCTCTCTCCTGTGTTATTTATCATGTACACAGGGCAGTGTCCTCTCTCCTGTGTTATTTATCATGTACACAGGGCTGTGTCCTCTCTCCTGTGTTATTTATCATGTACACAGGGCAGTGTCCTCTCTCCTGTGTTATTTATCATGGACACAGGGCAGTGTCCTCTCACCTGTGTTATTTATTATGCACACAGGGCTGTGTCCTCTCTCCTGTTATCTATCATGTACACAGGGCAGTGTCCTCTCTCCTGTGTTATTTTTAATGTACACAGGGCTGTGTCCTCTCTCCTGTGTTATTTATCATGTACACAGGGCTGTGTCCTCTCTCCTGTGTTATTTATCATGTACACAGGGCTGTGTCCTCTCTCCTGTGTTATTTATCATGTACACAGGGCTGTGTACTCTGTCCTGTGTTATTTATCATGTACACAGGGCTGTCCTCTCTCCTGTGTTATTTATCATGTATGTACAGGGCAGTGTCCTCTCTCCTGTGTTATTTATCATGTACACAGGGCTGTGTCCTCTCTCCTATGTTATTTATCATGTACACAGGGCTGTGTCCTCTCTCCTGTGTTATTTATCATGTACACAGGGCTGTGTCCTCTCTCCTGTGTTATTTATCATGTACACAGGGCTGTGTCCTCTCCTCCTGTGTTATTTATCATGTACACAGGGCTGTGTCCTCTCTCCTGTGTTATTTATCATGTACACAGGGCTGTGTCCTCTCACCTGTGTTATTTATCATGTACACAGGGCTGTGTCCTCTCTCCTGTGTTATTTATCATGTACACAGGGCTGTGTCCTCTCTCCTGTGTTATTTATCATGTACACAGGGCTGTGTCCTCTCTCCTGTGTTATTTATCATGTACACAGGGCTGTCCTCTCCCTGTGTTATTTATCATGTACACAGGGCTGTGTCCTCTCCTGTGTTATTTATCATGTACACAGGGCAGTGTCCTCTCTCCTGTGTTATTTATCATGTACACAGGGCAGTGTCCTCTCTCCTGTGTTATTTATCATGTACACGGGGCAGTGTCCTCTCTCCTGTGTTATTTATCATGTACACGGGGCAGTGTCCTCTCTCCTGTGTTATTTATCATGTACACAGGGCTGTGTCCTGTCTCCTGTGTTATTTATCATGTACACAGGGCTGTGTCCTCTCTCCTGTGTTATTTATCATGTACACAGGGCTGTGTCCTCTCTCCTGTGTTATTTATCATGTACACAGGGCTGTGTCCTCTCCTGTGTTATTTATCATGTACACAGGGCAGTGTCCTCTCTCCTGTGTTATTTATCATGCACACAGGGCTGTGTCCTCTCTCCTGTGTTATTTATCATGCACACAGGGCTGTGTCCTCTCTCCTGTGTTATTTATCATGTACACAGGCTGTGTCCTCTCTCCTGTTATTTATCATGTACACAGGGCTGTGTCCTCTCTCCTGTGTTATTTATCATGTACACAGTGCTGTGTCCTCTCTCCTGTGTTATTTATCATGTACACAGGGCTGTGTCCTCTCTCCTGTGTTATTTATCATGTACACAGGGCTGTCCTCTCTCCTGTGTTATTTATCATGTACACAGGGCAGTGTCCTCTCTCCTGTGTTATTTATCATGTACACAGGGCTGTGTCCTCTCTCCTGTGTTATTTATCATGTACACAGGGCTGTGTCCTCTCTACTGTGTTATTTATCATGTACACAGGGCAGTGTCCTCTCTCTGTGTTATTTATCATGTACACAGGGCTGTGTCCTCTCTCTGTGTTATTTATCATGTACACAGGGCTGTGTCCTCTCTCCTGTGTTATTTATCATGTACACAGGGCTGTGTCCTCTCTCCTGTGTTATTTATCATGTACACAGGGCTGAGTCCTCTCTCCTGTGTTATTTATCATGTACACAGGGCTGTGTCCTCTCTCCTGTGTTATTTATCATGTACACAGGGCAGTGTCCTCTCTCCTGTGTTATTCATCATGTACACAGGGCTGTATCCTCTCTCCTGTGTTATTTATCATGTACACAGGTTAGGGATGCACGATATTTATCGGACCGATAAAATATCGGCCGATTTGGGGAGAAATGACGTCATTTTTTATCGATCCGATCGGTACATTTTATCCGATAAAAAGGTCCGATAAATTATTGAAATTTGGGAAATTGTTTGCAGGCCGAGTAGCCCCAAAACAGGCCATGACGCGCTGGTTACGTCATCTATCGCGCCTTACTAGCAGGACCCAGAGCAATAGATGACTCAGAGTGGCGCCACTCTGACGTCATTGCTTGAATGGTCACGTGGTTCGTGGGGAAGCGCTGTCATGATTTCCTATGGGACAGACAGCAGCGATTGCGTTACTGAAAGGTAAATATTAAATTAAATCGCGCACAATTGCCGCAAACGTATTTCTCTTAATGAATTACATTATTTGCATACATTTTATAGAGGTCATGCTTTTATAGTGACGTGGTGACAACTTACATACGTGTAACTACTCAGATGAATGATTTGTGTATTACGATCGGAACAACTTCATTCTTAGGTGTTCATACCTACTTGTTGTCTTCATTTAATCCGTCCTTGCCCTGACACAATGGATAACAGGTTGATATTGCGTGTTTCCCCAACTGGGATCAATGTAGAAGTCTCAAAACTAAAGTATGTAAATGAAACCGCGCCAGTTTCAGTTTCCGCGAATACACTGTTAATAATAAACGAATGAACTGAAGCCTTTTTTGCCTGGTAATTTAACTGGCACCTTTTTGCCAGTTATTTTAACTGTAATTTTACAATAAGTTTACCAGAGTTCAGTGCATGTTCAGAGTAAAACACGGTTAATTGCGCGCGGGACTCCTCTTGCAGTTAAAATGACTAGGAGCCATTGCCTTAATTTGACGGTTAAATTCAGTCAGTTTATAACAGTGTAGGAAAGCCGAACTTCATTTCGTTGCTCTGTTGCTACAGCCTATGTGCATGGTGCAAACCAGCTCGCCCGGTATACACGAGTGCTTATGAATGGAAATGCATTGTGACGGGACTGGACATTTTGTCCGATGTGCGAAAAAACCGTTAAATTAAATCTGGTATATTCGATATTTATTTCATGGAAAAACATTACAGAAAAAAATCGGGACATCAGCTGTTGTCCGGTATGAGCGAGTTTCCGTTTTATACGAGGACGA
The DNA here is from genome assembly GCA_029692085.1 of Gymnothorax javanicus. Lineage (NCBI taxonomy): Eukaryota > Metazoa > Chordata > Actinopteri > Anguilliformes > Muraenidae > Gymnothorax > Gymnothorax javanicus. The sequence continues at coordinate 129,219,405 of CM056199.1, forward strand.
TTTAGGCGCGTTCTACTGTAGTATTTTCCTATGAACGTCTGCCCCGATATACATACACAAGATGGTAGCCGAGTGCTGCCACAGAAACGAAGGCTGTGTCCGAAATCACTCACTCACTCACTATTCCCTACTCACTGTATTGGGACTCACTATGTAGGTGACCATATAGTGAGCTCATTGGCAGAGGAAAGAAACGCTTTCGGACACAACCTGGCTCGTTTTGTCGCAGCTGTTAATAGCGTAATTGCTGTAGCAAAATTAAATCGTACCTATTCCACTTCAGTTGAAGGATTTGGGCATATTTCTGTCATAGCCGAACGGAGTATATTTCCAACTGTGTTTGTGTTTACCATTATCGTTTAAACAATAAAATTGGCCGTAATTTTTTTTATATCGTCATCTATTTTTTGTCCTCTAACTCATCATTATTCGTTTTAACAGTACCTAAATGTCCATTTATATCCTGTGTAAAAAACCGGTCTCCTCGCTTGCTTGGTTTCCAAAAAAAAAAAAAAAGAAAAGAAAACATTTTCGCGCCTGAAGCTAATAAATGTCTTGTGCCTGTTTTCTAACTTCATTGACTAAACACAGCTCTTTCGGAGCTTTTCGTTTTGTGTGCAGTGCATGATGGGATATTCAGCTGGGTTAGTGACCATCGGATGTTCACTACATTTGGCGGTGGATTGTGGGATGTAATGAGTTCACTATATAGGGGATAAAAATTCTTAAAAACAATTCGGACAGCTGTACAAAATGGCGAACCCACTATATAGTGCACTTTTTAGTGAGTAGGGAGTGATTTCGGACACAGCCGAAGACTTTGTCCACTCGTGTTTTTTATATCTCTGTGGTCGCAACTCTGAGAATATCTATGGCTTTGGCAGGACCCAAGCCTGGCCGCTCTCTGCCAGACTAATAATCAACATGGCCTCACCAGTGTGGTTGTTATTCATTTCATATGGTAAATGTTTGGCCTATGAGTGTCTTTTGCTGCTGTTATTGTTATTTACAGCAAATGACCACAAATATTTGTGTGATATTATGACATGAAAAAAATAAATGAACATTTGAAGAGCCAAAACTTTTGTTTGCTGTTATAGAAAGGCCAGAGCTACTAAAATATCAGTTCTTCATCACTGCATCCTAGATCTGTTTTTCTCCTAGATGCACAAACTGCAGATTACATGAAGATTATATTAAATATAAAAATATAAAATTATCGGTTATCGGTATCGACCAAAGGAAGCAGGAAATGATCGGTTATCGGTATCGGTTGAAAATTTTCATATCGTGCATCACTAACATAGGGCTGTGTCCTCTCTCCTGTGTTATTTATAATGTACACAGGGCTGAGTCCTCTCTCCTGTGTTATTTATAATGTACACAGGGCAGTGTCCTCTCTCCTGTGTTATTTATCATGTACACAGGGCTGTGTGCTCTCTCCTGTGTTATTTATCATGTACACAGGGCAGTGTCCTCTCTCCTGTGTTATTTATCATGTACACAGGGCTGTGTCCTCTCTCCTGTGTTATTTATCATGTACACAGGGCTGAGTCCTCTCTCCTGTGTTATTTATCATGTACACAGGGCTGAGTCCTCTCTCCTGTGTTATTTATCATGTACACAGGGCTGTGTCCTCTCTCCTGTGTTATTTATCATGTACACAGGGCTGTCCTTTCTCCTGTGTTATTTATCATGTACACAGGACTGTCCTCTCTCCTGTGTTATTTATCATGTACACAGGGCAGTGTCCTCTCTCTGTGTTATTTATCATGTACACAGGGCAGTGTCCTCTCTCCTGTGTTATTTATCATGTACACAGGGCTGAGTCCTCTCTCCTGTGTTATTTATCATGTACACACGGCAGTGTCCTCTCTCCTGTGTTATTCATCATGTACACAGGGCTGTATCCTCTCTCCTGTGTTATTTATCATGTACACAGGTTAGGGATGCACGATATTTATCGGACCGATAAAATATCGGCCGATTTGGGGAGAAATGACGTCATTTTTTATCGATCCGATCGGTACATTTTATCCGATAAAAAGGTCCGATAAATTATTGAAATTTGGGGAAATTGTTTGCAGGCCGAGTAGCCCCAAAACAGGCCATGACGCTGCTGGTTACGTCATCTATCGCGCCTTGCTAGCAGGACCCAGAGCAATAGATAACTCAGAGTGGCGCCACTCTGACTTCGTTGCTTGAATGGTCACGGGTTCGTGGGGGAAGCGCTATCATGATCTCCTATGGGACAGACAGCAGCATTGCATTACTGAACGGTAAATATTAAATTAAACCGCGACAATTGCCGCAAACGCATTTCTCTTAATGAATTACATTATTTGCATACATTTTATAGAGGTCATGCTTTTATAGTGACGTGGTGACAACTTACATAAGTATAACTACTCAGATGAATGATTTGTGTATTACGATCGGAACAACTTCATTCTTAGGTGTTCATACCTACTTGTTGTCTTCATTTAATCCGTCTTTGCCCTGACACAATGGATAACAGGTTGATATTGCGTGTTTCCCCAACTGGGATCAATGTAGAAGTCTCAAAACAAAAGTATGTAAATGAAACCGCGCCAGTTTCAGTTTCCGCGAATACACTGTTAATAATAAACGAATGAACTGAAACCTTTTTTGCCTGGTAATTCAACTGGCACCTTTTTGGCAGTTATTTTAACTGTAATTTTACAATAAGTTTACCAGAGTTCAGTGCATGTTCAGAGTAAAACACGGTTAATTGCGCGCGGGACTCCTCTTGCAGTTAAAATGACAAGGAGCCATTGCCTTAATTTGATGGTTAAATTCAGTCAGTTTATAACAGTGTAGGAAAGCCGAACTTCATTTTTCGCTGTTCTGTTGCTACAGCCTATGTGCATGGTGCAAACCAGCTCGCCCGTATACACGAAAAGCTTATGAATGGAAATGCATTGTGACGGACTGACATTTTGTCCGATGTAAGCGAAAAATCCGTTAAATTAAATCTGGTATATTCGATATTTATTTCATGGAAAAACATTACAGAAAAAAAATCGACATCAGCTGTTGTCCGGTATGAGCGAAGTTTCCGTTTCATACGAGGACGATTTAGTAGCGTTCTACTGTAGTATTTTCCTATGAACGTCTGCCCCGATATACATACACAAGATGGTAGCCGAGTGCTGCCACAGAAACGAAGGCTGTGTCCGAAATCACTCACTCACTCACTATTCCCTACTCACTGTATTGGGACTCACTATGTAGGTGACCATATAGTGAGCTCATTGGCAGAGGAAAGAAACGCCGACACAACCTGGCCTCGCTTTTGTCGCAGCTGTTAATAGCGTAATTGCTGTAGCAAAATTAAATCGCACCTATTCCACTTCAGTTGAAGGATTTGGGCATATTTCTGTCATAACCCGAACGGAGTATATTTCCAACTGTGTTTGTGTTTACCATTATCGCTTAAACAATAAAATTGGCCGTAATTTTTTTATATCGTCATCTATTTTTGTCCTCTAACTCATCATTATTCGTTTTAATAGTACCTAAATGTCCATTTATATCCTGTGTAAAAAAACCGGTCTCCTGCGCTGCTTGGTTTCCAAAAAAAAAAAAAAAAAGAAAAAGAAAACATTTTCGCGCCTGAAGCTAATAAATATCTTGTGCCTGTTTTCTAACTTCATTGACTAAACACAGCTCTTTCGGAGCTTTTCGTTTTGTGTGCAGTGCATGATGGGATATTCAGCTGGGTTAGTGACCATCGGATGTTCACTACATTTGGCGGTGGCTTGTGGGATGTAATGAGTTCACTATATAGGGGATAAAAATTCTTAAAAACAATTCGGACAGCCGTACAAAATGGCGAACCCACTATATAGTGCACTATATAGTGAGTAGGGAGTGATTTCGGACACAGCCGAAGACTTTGTCCACTCGTGTTTTTTATATCTCTGAGGTCGCAACTCTGAGAATATCTATGGCTTTGGCAGGACCCAAGCCTGGCCCCTCTCTGCCAGACTAATAATCAACATGGCTTCACCAGTGTGGTTGTTATTCATTTCATATGGTAAATGTTTGGCCTATGAGTGTCTTTTGCTGCTGTTATTGTTATTTACAGCAAATGACCACAAATATTTGTGTGATATTATGACATGAAAAAAATAAATGAACATTTGAAGAGCCAAAACTTTTGTTTGCTGTTATAGATAGGCCAGAGCTACTAAAATATCAGTTCTTCATCACTGCATCCTAGATCTGTTTTTCTCCTAGATGCACAAACTGCAGATTACATGAAGATTATATTAAATATAAAAATATAAAATTATCGGTTATCGGTATCGGTATCGACCAAAGGAAGCAGGAAATGATCGGTTATCGGTATCGGTTGAAAATTTTCATATCGTGCATCACTAACATAGGGCTGTGTCCTCTCTCCTGTGTTATTTATAATGTACACAGGGCTGAGTCCTCTCTCCTGTGTTATTTATAATGTACACAGGGCAGTGTCCTCTCTCCTGTGTTATTTATCATGTACACAGGGCTGTGTCCTCTCTCCTGTGTTATTTATCATGTACACAGGGCAGTGTCCTCTCTCCTGTGTTATTTATCATGTACACAGGGCTGTGTCCTCTCTCCTGTGTTATTTATCATGTACACAGGGCAGTGTCCTCTCCTGTGTTATTTATCATGTACACAGGGCAGTGTCCTCTCTCCTGTGTTATTTATCATGTACACAGGGCTGTGTCCTCTCTCCTGTGTTATTTATCATGTACACAGGGCTGTCCTCTCTCCTGTGTTATTTATCATGTACACAGGGCTGTCCTCTCTCCTGTGTTATTTATCATGTACACAGGGCAGTGTCCTCTCTCTGTGTTATTTATCATGTACACAGGGCAGTGTCCTCTCTCCTGTGTTATTTATCATGTACACAGGGCTGAGTCCTCTCTCCTGTGTTATTTATCATGTACACAGGGCAGTGTCCTCTCTCCTGTGTTATTCATCATGTACACAGGGCTGTATCCTCTCTCCTGTGTTATTTATCATGTACACAGGTTAGGTCCTCTGTCGATATTTATCGGACCGATAAAATATCGCCGATTTGGGGAGAAATGTGTCATTTTTCATCGATCCGATCGGTACATTTTATCCGATAAAAGGTCCGATAAATTATTGAAATTTGGGAAATTGTTTGCAGGCCGAGTAGCCCCAAAACAGGCCATGACGCTCCTGGTTACGTCATCTATCGCACAGGGCTAGTCAGGACCCAGAGCAATAGATAACTCAGGGCTGTGCCACTCTGACTTCCTGTTTGAATGGTCACGTGGTTCAGGGGAAGCGTCTGTCTCCTGTCTCCTATGGGACAGACAGCAGCGATTGCATTACTGAACGTTAAATATTAAATTAAACAGGGCAATGTGCAAAACGTATTTCCTTAATGAATTACATTATTTGCATACATTTTATAGAGGTCATGCTTTTTATAGTGACGTGGTGACAACTTACATAAGTGTAACTACTGTGATGAATGATTTGTTTATTACGACGAACAACTTCATTCTTAGGTGTTCATACCTACTTGTTGTCTTCATTTAATCCGTCTTTTGCCCTGACACAATGGATAACAGGTTGATATTCTCCTGTGTTTTTATCATGTAACTGGGATCAATGTAGTTAGTCTCAAAACAAAAGGGTATGTAAATGAAACCGCTGCCAGTTTCAGTTTCACAGGGCTGTGTACACTGTTAATAATAAACGAATGAACTGAAGCCTTTTTGCCTGGTAATTCAACTGGCACCTTTTGCCAGTTATTTTAACTGTAATTTTACAATAAGTTTACCAGAGTTCAGTGCATGTTCAGAGTAAAACACGGTTAATTGGGCTGTGTCTCTCTTGCAGTTAAAATGACAAGGAGCCATTGCCTTAATTTGACGGTTAAATTCAGTCAGTTTATAACAGTGTAGGAAAGGGCAACTTCATTTTCCTGTGTTATCTGTTGCTACAGCCTATGTCCATGGTGCAAACCAGCTCGCCCGTATACACGGCAGTGCTTATGAATGGAAATTTATTGTGTACACAGGACTGGACATTTTGTCCGATGTTATTTATCCGTTAAATTAAATCTGGTATATTCGATATTTATTTATCATGGAAAAAACATTACAGAAAAAATCGGGACATCAGCTGTTGTCCGGTATGAGCGCTGTTTCCGTTTCATACGAGGGACGATTTAGGTGTCGTTCTACTGTAGTATTTTCCTGTGAACGTCTGCCCCGATATACATACACAAGATGGTAGCTGTGTGCTGCCACAGAAACGGCTGTGTCCTCACTCACTCATTCACTATTCCCTACTCACTGTGTTGGGACTCACTATGTAGGTGACCATATAGTGAGCTCATTGGTTATTTAAAGAAACGGGCTTTCCTCACAACCTGGCTCTTTTTGTCACAGCTGTTAATAGCGTAATTGCTGTAGCAAAATTAAATCGCAGGGCTATTCCACTTCAGTTGAAGGATTTGGGCATATTTCTGTCATAGCTGACGTGTATATTTCCAACTGTGTTTGTGTTTACCATTATCGTTTAAACAATAAAATTGGCCGTAATTTTTTTTATATCGTCATCTATTTTTGTCCTCTAACTCATCATTATTCGTTTTAATAGTACCTAAATGTCCATTTATATCCTGTTTAAAACACGGTCTCCTGTGCTGCTTGGTTTCCAAAAAAAAAAAACAGAAAAAAAACATTTTCCTGTGTTAAGCTAATAAATATCTTGTGCCTGTTTTCTAACTTCATTGACTAAACACAGCTCTTTCCTCTCTTTTCGTTTATTTTGCAGTGCATGATGGGATATTCAGCTGGGTTAGTGACCATCGGATGTTCACTACATTTGGCGGTGGATTGTGGGATGTAATGAGTTCACTATATAGGGATAAAAATTCTTAAAAACAATTCGACAGACGCTCTCAAAATGTTAACCCACTATATAGTGCACTACATAGTGAGTCCTGTGTTATTTATCATGACACAGGGCTGTGACTTTGTCCACTGTGTTTTCTCTATCTTGTGCACAGGGCTGTGTCTGAGAATATCTATGGCTTTGGCAGGACCCAAGCCTGGTCCCTCTCTGCCAGACTAATAATCAACATGGCTTCACCAGTGTGGTTGTTATTCATTTCATATGGTAAATGTTTGGCCTATGAGTGTCTTTTGCTGCTGTTATTGTTATTTACAGCAAATGACCACAAATATTTGTGTGATATTATGACATGAAAAAAATAAATGAACATTTGAAGAGCCAAAACTTTTGTTTGCTGTTATAGATAGGCCAGAGCTACTAAAATATCAGTTCTTCATCACTGCATCCTAGATCTGTTTTTCTCCTAGATGCACAAACTGCAGATTACATGAAGATTATATTAAATATAAAAATATAAAATTATGTGTTATTTATCGGTATCGACCAAAGGAAGCAGGAAATGATCGGTTATCGGGTATCGGTTGAAAATTTTCATATTATCACTAACATAGGGCTGTGTCCTCTCTCCTGTGTTATTTATAATGTACACAGGGCTGAGTCCTCTCTCCTGTGTTATTTATAATGTACACAGGGGCAGTGTCCTCTCTCCTGTGTTATTTATCATGTACACAGGGCTGTGTCCTCTCTCCTGTGTTATTTATCATGTACACAGGGCAGTGTCCTCTCTCCTGTGTTATTTATCATGTACACAGGGCTGTGTCCTCTCTCCTGTGTTATTTATCATGTACACAGGGCAGTGTCCTCTCTCTGTGTGTTATTTATCATGTACACAGGGCAGTGTCCTCTCTCCTGTGTTATTTATCATGTACACAGGGCTGTGTCCTCTCTCCTGTGTTATTTATCATGCACACAGGGCAGTGTCCTCTCCTGTGTTATTTATCATGTACACAGGGCTGTGTCCTCTCTCCTGTGTTATTTATCATGTACACAGGGCAGTGTCCTCTCTCCTGTTTATTTATCATGTACACAGGGCTGAGTCCTCTCTCCTGTGTTATTTATCATGTACACAGGGCTGTGTCCTCTCTCCTGTGTTATTTATCATGTACACAGGGCTGTCCTCTCTCCTGTGTTATTTATCATGTACACAGGGCTGTCCTCTCTCCTGTGTTATTTATCATGTACACAGGGCAGTGTCCTCTCTCTGTGTTATTTATCATGTACACAGGGCAGTGTCCTCTCTCCTGTGTTATTTATCATGTACACAGGGCTGAGTCCTCTCTCCTGTGTTATTTATCATGTACACAGGGCAGTGTCCTCTCTCCTGTGTTATTCATCATGTACACAGGGCTGTATCCTCTCTCCTGTGTTATTTATCATGTACACAGGTTAGCGATGCACGATATTTATCGGACCGATAAAATATCGGCCGATTTGGGGAGAAATGACGTCATTTTTTATCGATCCGATCGGTACATTTTATCCGATAAAAAGGTCCGATAAATTATTGAAATTTGGGAAATTGTTTGCAGGCCGAGTAGCCCCAAAACAGGCCATGACGCGCTGGTTACGTCATCTATCGCGCCTTGCTAGCAGGACCCAGAGCAATAGATAACTCAGAGTGGCGCCACTCTGACTTCGTTGCTTGAATGGTCACGTGGTTCGTGGGGAAGCGCTGTCATGATCTCCTATGGGACAGACAGCAGCGATTGCATTACTGAACGGTAAATATTAAATTAAACCGCGCACAATTGCCGCAAACGTATTTCTCTTAATGAATTACATTATTTGCATACATTTTATAGAGGTCATGCTTTTATAGTGACGTGGTGACAACTTACATAAGTGTAACTACTCAGATGAATGATTTGTGTATTACGATCGGAACAACTTCATTCTTAGGTGTTCATACCTACTTGTTGTCTTCATTTAATCCGTCTTTGCCCTGACACAATGGATAACAGGTTGATATTGCGTGTTTCCCCAACTGGGATCAATGTAGAAGTCTCAAAACTAAAGTATGTAAATGAAACCGCGCCAGTTTCAGTTTCCGCGAATACACTGTTAATAATAAACAAATGAACTGAAGCCTTTTTTGCCTGGTAATTCAACTGGCACCTTTTTGCCAGTTATTTTAACTGTAATTTTACAATAATTTTACCAGAGTTCAGTGCATGTTCAGAGTAAAACACGGTTAATTGCGCGCGGGACTCCTCTTGCAGTTAAAATGACAAGGAGCCATTGCCTTAATTTGACGGTTAGATTCAGTCAGTTTATAACAGTGTAGGAAAGCCGAACTTCATTTCGTTGCTCTGTTGCTACAGCCTATGTGCATGGTGCAAACCAGCTCGCCCGGTATACACGAGTGCTTATGAATGGAAATGCATTGTGACGGGACTGGACATTTTGTCCGATGTAAGCGAAAATCCGTTAAATTAAATCTGGTATATTCGATATTTATTTCATGGAAAAACATTACAGAAAAAAATCGGGACATCAGCTGTTGTCCGGTATGAGCGAGTTTCCGTTTCATACGAGGACGATTTAGGCGCGTTCTACTGTAGTATTTTCCTATGAACGTCTGCCCCGATATACATACACAAGATGGTAGCCGAGTGCTGCCACAGAAACGAAGGCTGTGTCCGAAATCACTCACTCATTCACTATTCCCTACTCACTGTATTGGGACTCACTATGTAGGTGACCATATAGTGAGCTCATTGGCAGAGGAAAGAAACGCTTTCGGACACAACCTGGCTCGTTTTGTCGCAGCTGTTAATAGCGTAATTGCTGTAGCAAAATTAAATCGTACCTATTCCACTTCAGTTGAAGGATTTGGGCATATTTCTGTCATAGCGACGGAGTATATTTCCAACTGTGTTTGTGTTTACCATTATCGTTTAAACAATAAAATTGGCCGTAATTTTTTTTATATCGTCATCTATTTTTTGTCCTCTAACTCATCATTATTCGTTTTAATAGTACCTAAATGTCCATTTATATCCTGTGTAAAAAAACCGGTCTCCTGCGCTGCTTGGTTTCCAAAAAAAAAAAAACATTTTCGCGCCTGAAGCTAATAAATGTCTTGTGCCTGTTTTCTAACTTCATTGACTAAACACAGCTCTTTCGGAGCTTCTCGGTTTGTGTGCAGTGCATGATGGGATATTCAGCTGGGTTAGTGACCATCGGATGTTCACTACATTTGGCGGTGGATTGTGGGATGTAATGAGTTCACTATATAGGGGATAAAAATTCTTAAAAACAATTCGGACAGCCGTACAAAATGGCGAACCCAGGGAGTGATTTCGGACACAGCCCAAGACTTTGTCCACTCGTGTTTTTTATATCTCTGTGGTCGCAACTCTGAGAATATCTATGGCTTTGGCAGGACCCAAGCCTGGCCCCATCTCTGCCAGACTAATAATCAACATGGCTTCACCAGTGTGGTTGTTATTCATTTCATATGGTAAATGTTTGGCCTATGAGTGTCTTTTGCTGCTGTTATTGTTATTTACAGCAAATGACCACAAATATTTGTGTGATATTATGACATGAAAAAAATAAATGAACATTTGAAGAGCCAAAACTTTTGTTTGCTGTTATAGATAGGCCAGAGCTACTAAAATATCAGTTCTTCATCACTGCATCCTAAATCTGTTGTTCTCTTAGATGCACAAAATGCAGATTATATGAAGATTATATTAAATTTAAAAATATAAACTTATCGGTTATCGGTATCGTTATCGACCAAAAGAAGCAGGAAATGATCGGTTATCGGTATCGGTTGAAAATTTTCATATCATATCACTAACGTGTGGGGCTCCTCTCTCCTGTGTTAATCATGTACACAGGGCTGAGTCCTCTCTCCTGTGTTATTTATCATGTACACAGGGCTGAGTCCTCTCCTGTGTTATTTATCATGTACACAGGGCTGTGTCCTCTCTCTCCTGTGTTATTTATCATGTACACAGGGCTGTGTTATTTATCATGTACACAGGGCAGTGTCCTCTCTCATGTGTTATTTATCATGTACACAGGGCTGTGTCCTCTCTCCTGTGTTATTTATCATGTACACAGGGCTGTGTCCTCTCTCCCTGTGTTATTTATCATGTACACAGGGCTGTGTCCTCTCTCCTGTGTTTATTTAGGGCATGTGTTATTTACACAGGGCAGTGTCCTCTCTCCTGTGTTATTTATCATGTACACAGGGCTGAGTCCTCTCTCCTGTGTACATGATAAATAAGACAGGGCTGGGTCCTCTCTCCTGTGTTATTTATCATGTACACAGGGCAGTGTCCTCTCTCCTGTGTTATTTATCATGTACACAGGGCTGTGTCCTCTCTCCTGTGTTATTTATCATGTACACAGGGCAGTGTCCTCTCTCCTGTGTTATTTATCATGTACACAGGGCAGTGTCCTCTCTCCTGTGTTATTTATCATGTACACAGGGCAGTGTCCTCTCTCCTGTGTTATTTATCATGTACACAGGCAGTGTCCTCTCTCCTGTGTTATTTATCATGTACACAGGGCAGTGTCCTCTCTCCTGTGTTATTTATCATGTACACAGGGCAGTGTCCTCTCTCCTGTGTTATTTATCATGTACACAGGGCTGTGTCTCTCTCCTGTGTTATTTATCATGTACACAGGGCAGTGTCCACAGGGCAATGTCCTCTCTCCTGTGTTATTTATCATGTACACAGGGCAGTGTCTCTCTCCCTGTGTTATTTATCATGTACACACAGGGTCTGTGTTATTTATCATGTACACAGGGCAATATCCTCTCTCCTGTGTTATTTATCATGTACACAGGGCTGTGTCCTCTCTCCTGTGTTATTTATCATGTACACAGGGCAGTGTCCTCTCTCCTGTGTTATTTATCATGTACACAGGGCAGTGTCCTCTCTCCTGTGTTATTTATCATGTACACAGGGCAGTGTCCTCTCTCCTGTGTTATCATTTATCATGTTACACAGGGCTGTGTCCTCTCTCCTGTGTTATTTATCATGTACACAGGTGTCCTCTCTCTGTGTTATTTATCATGTCACAGGGCTGTGTCTCTCCTGTGTTATTTATCATGTACACAGGGCAGTGTCCTCTCTCCTGTGTTATTTATCATGTACACAGGGCAGTGTCCTCTCTCCTGTGTTATTTATCATGTACACAGGGCTGTGTCCTCTCCTGTGTTATTTATCAGGGCTGTGTCCTCTCTCCTGGCACAGGGGCTGTGTCCTCTCTCCTGTGTTATTTATCATGTACACAGGGCAGTGTCCTCTCTCCTGTGTTATTTATCATGTACACAGGGCAGTGTCCTCTCTCCTGTGTTATTTATCATGTACACAGGGCTGTGTCCTCTCTCCTGTGTTATTTATCATGTACACAGGGCAGTGTCCTCTCTCCTGTGTTATTTATCATGTACACAGGGCTGTGTCCTCTCTCCTGTGTTATTTATCACACAGGGCTGTGTCTCTCCTGTGTTATTTACACAGGGCTGTGTCCTCTCTCCTGTGTTATTTATCATGTACACAGGGCTGTGTCCTCTCTCCTGTGTTATTTATCATGTACACAGGGCTGTGTCCTCTCCTGTGTTATTTATCATGTACACAGGGCTGTGTCCTCTCTCCTGTGTTATTTATCATGTACACAGGGCAGTGTCCTCTCTCCTGTGTTATTTATCATGTACACAGGGCTGTGTCCTCTCCTCCTGTGTTATTTATCATGTACACAGGGCTGTGTCTCTCTCCTGTGTTATTTATCATGTACACAGGGCAAGTGTGTCTCTCCTGTGTTATTTATCATGTCCTGTCTCTCCTGTGTTGTTTATCATGTACACAGGGCTGTGTCCTCTCTCCTGTGTTATTTATCCTGTCTTCTCCTGTGTTATTTATCATGTACACAGGGCAGTGTCCTCTCTCCTGTGTTATTTATCATGTACACAGGGCAGTGTCCTCTCTCCTGTGTTGTTTATCATGTACACAGGGCTTTGTCCTCTCTCCTGTGTTATTTATCATGTACACAGGGCAGTGTCCTCTCTCCTGTGTTATTTATCATGTACACAGGGCAGTGTCCTCTCTCCTGTGTTATTTATCATGTACACAGGACTGTATCCTCTCTCCTGTGTTATTTATCATGTACACAGGGCTGTGTCCTCTCTCCTGTGTTATTTATCATGTACACAGGGCAGTGTTATTTATCATTTACACAGGGCCCTCATCACTGTGTTATTTATCATGTACACAGGGCCGTGTCCTCTCTCCTGTGTTATTTATCATGTACACAGGGCTGTGTCCTCTCTCCTGTGTTATTTATCATGTACACAGGGCTGTGTCCTCTCTCCTGTGTTATTTATCATGTACACAGGGCTGTGTCCTCTCTCCTCTGTTATTTATCATGTACACAGACAGCTGTAGGTCTTGCAAGAGGACAGCTATCTTGTAATATTCTCGGACGACACTGTCCTTGTATCACTTCTGCAGGGAGCCCAATTAGACCACGGCTGTGCACTTTCTTCATTTGTGAACTGGTGTGATGATAACTTCCTGGATCTAAATGTGACAAAAACTAAGGAGTTAGTGATTGATTTCAGGAGGAATTGCCCTAAGCCAGTAGCCAGCACCATCCATGGAGATGATGTTGAGATCGTTGAAACATATAAGTACCTGGGAACCATGTTTGACTCCAAACTTAAGTTTGATATAAACACAGAGTCAATTGTTAAAAGAGGTCAACAAAGGATATACTTGTTGCGTAAGCTGAGTTCTGATAATGTTTCTAAGAGAATTTTATGTAGCTTTTATTATTCGTTTATTGAAAGTCTTTTGACTTTTTCTTTTATTTGTGCGTTTTACGGATTGTCAGTAAAGGAAAAGAATAGTCTCAGCAGCATTGTTAAAGTTTGCTCCAAGATCATCGGAGTTCAACTGACAGACCTGAGCTCCCTCTGGAAAGAACGAGTAGTCCAGAAAGCCAGACAGGTCATGGGCCATCCTGACCATATTCTTAGTCAAGAGTTTTGTTTAATGCCCTCAGGAGGGCGGTATCTTGCCCTCCCCCCCAAGGAAAACAAATAGATATGCCAGTTCCTTTATTCCTTCAGCTTTCAAGCTGTTAAATGCTGCTGATGGCAGCAATTAGACACAGACCAGGTATTGTAAACCCAGCCATAATGTGTAAAATGTATTTATTATCATTCGCTTTATTTATTCTTGTGTGATTTATTGCACTATGATCCATATGGGACTGGATATTGCTGCTATCTCCACACTAATTTGTTATCACTGACAGAATGAATTGTTTGGTTGATGCGTATTGTCTTTTTTTTTTTTCTGTGTGTTATTTGACTGGAGCCTGCAAACTGAATTGCTCAATTTGGGATAAATAAAGTTGGTTGAATTGAATTGAATTGAATTGAATTGAATTGAATTGAAAACGCTTCCAATCCCGATGGCTGTAGAAAGATTGGGAGCTTATTCCTAATAAACTGGACAGAGGCACAGACAGGGAGAGAATTTACAGGAACGCAGTCCCAATCCTGGAAACCATGAGAAAGGCTTGGGAGCTTGTTCCTATTCGCTAGACAAGGAGAAGAACTGTAAATAACTATCATTTAAGATTAAGTTTAACTTTCAAAGGACAAGAGTTTTAATAGTACTGACTGGTTCAAAGGGCTATAGCAAATGACAATCACATAACTTGTAAACTCAAAGGAGAGGGTATAAATACGCCATGCACACATTAGGAAGGGTGACAATGAGATGAGACATAGGCCGTTTCGAAACCACGCTCTACGGTACACTATTCTCACTACACACTAGCCACACTACACGCTACTCATTACGAACAAACTCTTCCTGTTGCTTCTTCTTCTTGTTATTCCTCAGCGAGTTTTTCTGGCGGTTTACGTCGCGTAGCATCTTGGGCAATTTGTGTATGAATAGTGAGCTTACGATGCACCCACAAAATATCTGCCCGAATATCTAGTATACATCCGGGAACTTCTCTCGGACACAAACTCACTCCCCACGTATAAGTGAACACCCTACCCCTTAACTCTGATGTCATCGGTAGTGCGAGTAGTACGTTAGTGCGCGGTTTCAAACACGGCCTCAGTCAGGGTCAGGAAACACACAAGATGTAAACCAATCAAAGAAGAGGTGCTTATAATTGACAAGCAAGTTGCTGAATGGGAGGAAACACTGAAGGCATCACACATGGGTTATGAAATAAAATGCAAATGAAGAAAAAATTATTTTTTGGGTTTTGCAGGGTATTTTGTTTTTGATTCCCTGTTTACTTTTGATAGACTCTCTGTTTTTTTTTTTTTTTTTCAAAGCTTGCTATTCACGAATTAATGGAAATTATGTTGAGCCCTGCGGTCCAGTCAGTATGTAATGGAACAGTTTAGGATCGCTGCACCAGTAAAATGTTGAATGAAAAAAAAAAAATCCGATGTAGGAACTAATCCTCAGTTTGTGCTTGAGTAACCAAAATGAATGTCCTCACCTGAATCTTTTTTTTTTTTTTCCTGATATCAGCGATTTTTCTCTCCTCTTTAAAGGCCTCCAGCTAGATCTGGATCCGGTAGGCCTAATTATGTGATGAAAACTACTGCCTATTCTGCTCTGGAGGAAAGCAAAATGCTTCAGAAAGGTAAATCTGAGAAGGAAATGAGGGGTTATTTCCATAAGTGCTCAAGTCCATATTCATTAAAAATCAGATGACACTACAAATCCATTCTTTCATTGATAATGAATAAGCCACATGAGCCACATTTTTCCCAAGAAGCAGTCAGGTACAATATAAAATGAGCAGTGAATTGGAAATTCCCCAAGAAGCTACTTCTAGCGGTGACCAAGTCCAGTCTAAAACTTTTACAGTAGCCAATCAAAGCATCACTTAGAAAATTGGTTGGCCAATAGCAGCCACTGTAGTTTTCTTACCTAACCAAAATGGCTGACTCTATCAGCCAGGGGATGCATCTCAAAGCGTAGGCTGCATCCTTTGAAGGCTGCATTTTTAGAGGTCGTCACTTAATTCCAACCGCTAAACTGACTTCATGTCATTTCATCTCCGTTAAACAGCTTTGGTTCAAGTGAGTTGTCACTGGTTTCCTCAACCTTTAATTTAACTCTAACTCCAAACCCTAGACCTAGCCCTAAACCTAACCCTAAATTTAACCTTGTCCGTTACCCTAAATGTCAGTTTGGTGGATGGAAGTAAGTGACGACCCCTAAAAATGCAGCCTTCAAAGGCTGCAGCCTATGCTTTGAGATGCACCTAGAATGTGTGTGTCTGGACTCAACCCAAAAGAGCTAATAAATAAATAAATATCCAGGCAGCCAGAAACATGAGCTAAAAACCAGCGAAAAAGAAGTTTGGCAAAATGTAATCTTTTTTAGCTACTTATTCTTTGGCTTAACTTTCTAATTACCACACCACATGCCTATCAATGATGAATGAAGTCTTTAAACCTGTTTGGATGGTGGTAGTGCCCATTCATAATTTATGGAGATTGGTTTGTATTGTGACCTTTGTTCAGCTGCATTTACCTTCCATTTCACTGTATTCATCTTCCATTCATTTTGTTCAAGAAGCTTTTTGACATCCTTGACTATAGTATACTGGTATGACTATATTTGCCCTTCATTTTCATTAGAAAGTTTTGTGTTTTGTTTTCAAAAAGATGCTCTGTTTTAGTACTCTGAAATAATAAAATGTAATGCTGTTAATTTTTAAAATCGAGTACAATTTTTGTTATTTTGAGGCATTTGCTTCTAAAAGTACTCAAGTCCACAGACTGGTGTTTGAAATATCTGGGTGAAGAATCAAGATAGGGGCTAGAAGGTCTCCTAATATGTTTTAAGACATCTTTTCTGATATTTCATTACGTTTACATCAGCTTAACACATGTAACATGATCCCGACAAGTTGTCAAATTCTTAAAATCTTGTTTCTCTAAAAAGATGAAAACGGACTTGCACACTTCCGAAAATAAACCCTTCAAATGCTCTAGATCTCATTTGAGATCATCATAGTAGTCATTTCCCTCACAATATTGCACACTGCACAGTCACTCTTTAGCTTATGCAGTTATGGGTGAAAACCAGACAGCCACAAATTATTTGTTTATGAGGTGTGATTTCTCTCAGAGATTGCAAGTCTTTTTTAGTGAGCAAATTTTTTTATCTTTCAGGCACACTGGCACTGCAGCATAATATCATCAGTGAAGAATTTGAAGTAGAGAAAAAATGGACATTTATATCAAGAGCCAGGTGACATCTGTCGGTCGGCGATGTTATGGTTCTGTGTTTTCATGCCATGCTCATGTGGCATTGCCATGTCTTTTCTTTATTCTTTTTGTTTATTATACATCCCGGTTTTCTGTTCATGCCATTTCAGGTTTCACTGCACTTGTCACCCCTGTCTTGTGATCAGTTTGGTAAAGTCCGTCCTCCCAGTCTGTGTGCTTACATGCTTCGGGTGATTTCAATGGTTTCTGGTGTTTCACATTATTCAATTCTCGTTTACTTCCTTCGCCTTGCTTTCCTAGATTACTAATAATACTAACATTTATATTTTGTATCATAGTTTACTAACCTAACTAATCCATGTACATATTACTAACTTACTAACGAGCACTTGGGTTAATTTGTAGAATCGCACCTCTACTAATTACTACTAATGCAATCTCAGCTCTCGCCCTGTTTTAGTCTCCGCCTCTTGCTTTGCTTTCTCTGTCTCTCCCTGCGTTTCCACGAGATCTCTCGCACGTGCTTAATTGCTATCCTGCACTCATTGTCTGTGCACGTAGAACTCCTTGACCAGAGCTGTTTATCTGTCATAGGTTGTCTGCATGGATCCTGTCCGTGTCTTGGCTTTTGCCAATTGTTGTGGTTAAGGACCTCCCCATGTGTGCTTCCATTTGTAATTAGTTCTCGTACAATTCACCTGTTCCTTACACAGCATGTGACTTCCCTCTTGTCTATTTTAAAGGAGGACTATACTGACCTACACGTTTTGACTTAATCTTATAGTAATTAACTCCAACATAATATCCACGGTCGATTTTTTTTTTCTCATACATACCCCCTGTTCTTTTAAATGACCATTAATTAGCCGGAATTGCTGTTTCCAGGAGGACGCTATTAACGCCACAAGTGGCATGAGAACTTGCGAGATCATAACGTCACTGCGGCTGCCACATGCATTCATGTGCACGATGCATGCAATGTCAAAATGCCTGAATACATGGATATCTAAATACATTAGACTACCAACCAATTTAAAATTGTTCATTGAGCAAATCACCTGTTTGATTACAATTTGAGCCAAGTAAATGGGAAGGGGGTGAAAGCAATTGTGGAGTAGAGGAGGATGATTTTGAAGACCTTAACTTTGCTTAGTTCAGCACGCAGTTTGCCTGAATGTGTTTGCTTGATTATTACATTTGGCCGTTGTGTGCGAATCTTGTTCAATTATTAAATAAAAAATGTTTAAAATTTGCGGCACTGATTTGCCTGAACGTGCTTGCCCAGTCTTCGGTGCATTTGCCCATTGCTTGCAATGCGAAAATAATTTCTCTCTCACATTCACGTTTGATGCGCTTCACACAATGTTTTCTACTTCGCGTTTATTTTTAGACGCTTAAAAACCAGGGCCATCTTAACATGATTTTATTTTTAATAAATCTTTTTTTATAATAGCTACGTGAAAGTTTTCCGACGAGAGGTGGAATTCAGAGGTCTGCTATTTATTCAGATTACTGACATTATTTCAATCTAGCACGGTAGCCTGGTTCGGTTTGTCTGCTTCTCATTATCTCTTCTAAATCATTATTGGCTTGATTTTGGTTTTGATTGGTCAGTTGGCTGAATAAATGGCTTGATTACAAGTTAGGCAAAGTACACGGGAATTGATTTAAGGTGAGCTAATTAGGCCAAGGTGACGGCAGCTGTCCAGCCTCGCTGGTAATTAGCAGACTTCAAATCGCACTTTTCTTTCTGGAAGCATTTCAAATGGCCTCTGATGTTAGTTCACCTCTAAATTAAAGTTGTGTCGGATAGAAAAAGGTGGTAATCAAGCTCGTCTGTCTGCCCAATAGAGGAAGCGGGAATATCTCGGTCATTCAACAATCTCAATCCAGGACCGCAGGACAATGGAAATTCATGGCGCTGACAGCCGCACTGACGTCACGATTAGGGGCGCCCCAAGCGGATCGAGGGTGAATTTTCGTCTGCTGTGGTGAAAATGGCGCGGTCCACTAGTTTTGTAAAATCACTCTTAAAAATTAAAGAAATTGCAAAATACAGAAAACAAAGTCGTAGGAGCTTTTTTCATGATATATTGAAATAATAACACCCAACTTTCCCAGCCATAGTCCTCCTTTAAGTCTTCACTGCAGTTCATTCTCTGTCAGAACATTGATCAATACTCATTTGTGCAGAGCTCTTCGTATGCCTTTTGTTTATTGCTTCTTCACGACTGTTTTGTCCGACCCTGAGATTGCCTTGCCCTTACCATTCTTGTTTTGCTTTTTTGGATTTTGACCTATTTTTGTACAACCACGATTTCTGTTTTGGATGCCCTGTGTATGACCTACCTTTCTGGATTTTGACTACGATTTTTGGCTTACTGTCTATGTACCGTTGCACATCTGCCTTGCTGGTTTTGACCCCTGCCTGCTATTTCGACTTCACTTTTTGGATACTGTTTTTGGCTTGGTAATTGTGTCTTCTGGTCCCGACCCTTTTTGCAATAAAGGCTTACGATTTTTGGAATTCCTGTTCTCGCGAGTGGTTCCTGAACGCACTGTCACAGGCGAAATCGGGGGAAAAAATGTGAAAAAAATCGTAAGCTGTAAGAGTTGTGTGGCACATAGTGGAGTTAGTCCATCTTTAGTAGGACAAAGGTGTTCTCTCAGACGGCTGAGCTCACAAATCAAAGTCTCTGAAGGTTGACAGTGCCAGATACTTGTGGTTACGATTATGCCATTTGCCAGGTTGGCTATGACAAAATGTTCATATATGAACAAGCTGTAGTCCATGCAGGGCATAAATACATACCTGAATTGTAAAAGCCGCATTCATCAATCTAGTCCAGTGTTTCTCAGTCCTCTCCTGAAGTACCACTTGTCCTGCGTGTTTTAAATCTCCATCACTGGTGATTCAAATGATCCGCTCATTATCAGTCAGCTTTTGAGAGTTTTTAATGAGCTGATCATTTGAATCACCTGCACTAGAGCAGGGAGAGAACTAAAACATGCCGGACAAGTGGTACTTCAGGAGAGGTTTGACAAGCACTGATCTAGTCCGACTAATTAGTTGTGCAGAGTTCCAGGACTGTAGACTTTTTCCACAGAGAGCGCTTGCACTACCACAACTGAAAAATGCGCTGTTCTTGGAATATCACGTGACGTAGTTGCAGTATTTTGTGGCATCAATAATTTGTTTGGTATTTCACAGTATTTAAACTTTTCATCCCTTGGGTGTAACAGATGTATCATCAATGGTAATGTAAAATCATTGCACTTTATAATCATGAATTGGGTGCTTTGTTTCACCTTAGTGTATTGTATACGTATCTCTGTTTCTAAAGCGAAAAACTTAGTGAGGGCACCATTCAAGTACATCAGGGGCATGTTTACCACTGTGTTGCATCACATCTTCTTTTTAATAATACTTAAGTAAGCGTTTGGGAGCTGAGGGGACTAACTGCTGTAGTTTTCAAAGAAAAAAATTTCCTATTCTTGTTCAATGTAGAATTTCAGCGGTTCAACCCTTCACAGCCTGCTTTATCTCAAATTTTTGTTTCATAATGTGCAAAATGTTTTCACTAGTGACTGGTCTGGACTGCAGGCAGGCCAGTTTAGCATCCGGACTCTTTTACTATGAAGCCATGCTGTTTTAATATGAGTAGACAGTGGTTTGGTATTGTCGTACTGAAATAAGCGTGACTATCCCTGGGGGAAAAAAAAAAAAAAACATTGTCTGGATGGCAGTATATGTTGCTCCAAAACCTGTATATACTGTTCGGTATTAATGGTGTTTTCACACTTGTCCACGTTTCCTATGACATCTGCACTAATGCACCCCAACACCACCACAGACGCTACCATTTGAACTGTGCACGAATAACAAGCTGCATTGTCCTTCTCTGAAGCCCAGAGGACAAGAGGCTGATTTCCAAAAAGAATTCCAGATTTTGACCGGTCAGACCACATGACAGTTTTCCATTTCGCCTCAGTCACTTTTAAATGATCTCAGTCACAGAGAGGTTGGCAGCGTTACTAGGTCTTCATGTTTGATTTCATTTTTACATGGTAGAGTTTTACTGGCATTCGTGGATGCAGCGATGAGCTCTGTTTTCTGACAATGGTTTTCGAAAGTGTGTCTGAGTTCTTGCAGTGATTTATGCTAAAGAATCGTATCCGTTTTTAATGCAATGCCACATGAGGGCCTGAAAATCACAGGAATTCAGTATTGGTTTTCAACCTTTAAGATTTAAGTGGATTCTCAGTCTCTTTATGTCATTATGGGCCGGTTTCACAGACACAGATTAAGCTTAATCCTAGACTAAATTCAATTTTAAATAGAAAATCTCTATACAAAACTCTGCTTAGTCCAAGACTACGCTTAGGCCATGTCTGTGAAACTGGCCCTATGTAATGTATATGACTTAAATCCCCAATTGTTTGCAATCTTTCATTGAGAAACGCTATTCTTAAATTGTGGAAATATTTTCCCATGCAGTCTTTCACAGAGTGGCGAAGCCTTCGTCATCTTTACCTCTGAACGACTCCACCTCTCTGGGTTGCACTCTTTATACCCAGTCATGTTTCTGACCTCTGTCCATGACCAAATTAGCCGTTAGATGTTCCATCAGGAGTATTTTTTTTCAAATCATGCAACTTTTCCAGTCTTTTGTTGACACTGTCTCAACTTTTTTTGAAAACATATTGCTCACATCAAATTCAAAATGAGCTGATATTTCTCAAAAAACTGTAAAATTTCTCAGTCTCAACTTCTTATATTGTGTTTGGGCCATTTTCAACTAAATGTACGATTTAAATGATTCGCAAAGCATTGCATTCTGTTTTTATTTACATTTTTCAAAGCATCCCAAATTTTTGGAAGCAAGGCTGTCGCTTAACTTCATTTAGAAGGCAACTTTTTAACTCAGTGAAGTATGGAACAGTTGCTGGTGCCTGTAAATGCAATTTCTACATTTGTTTTCTTTCCTTAGGTGATGGGAAAGCTGTTATTATTGCAGCCAGGGGCCACTGGTCTTGCTCAGGTGTGACGTCGATGTTGCTCCATACATTGGACTGGTAGCCAGCCAGTATGTAATGTGAGGCAGACTAAGTACAAACTGGGATACTGTGCTGAGCATCTAGGTCATCCAATTCAGCAGCTGTGTGCAGAATAGCGTATTTAATACATGCTGCAAAACGCACCAGTATTTACTGGATTCCACATGCTTGTCTCCATAACAGTATTACTTGCAGTAACCAGAATGTCATAACAACCAAGTTATGTACAGCATAGTTATACTGTACAAACACAGGGCTAGTAAGATCAACTAAGGCAATTCACAGTTTGAAATAAGATCTGCTTAACAAAAGCCAGACAGTGAGCCAGACAGTGAGTGACAGGAGAGTAGCTGTTTCAATAGAGTAGTCCATTGGGAACAGGTGCTGGGGAATCAGCAGTCAAATGAGTTAGGATGAAAACATGGAGCGGAATTCTGAGTCCGGAGAGGGATGTTGGATGGTAAATCCAGCCCACACGTGACGGAGAGAAAAAACCAGACTGAGCGAAGCCCCCTCTCTTGTGGTAAGTTGGCTTTAACATGGCAAAACAAAGCATGTTGCACTTTAACCAATTTGGATGCATATGATTCATGTGTCCAAATGGTTAGATCCTGTGGCGCCATTGGCTGTGAAAACCGCGCAGACTGTGCGGAAACATGTTTTTTTTATGCTCTCTAAAACCATAGTTTTACTGATATTTATGGATAAATATTTGAGTTTTTTCATTATCAGTGCACCTGATTTTGACCCTATTGGTGCTATCCTGAAAGCTTTCACTTGTAAGTATGACCTTATTCGAAAAAGTGCTTTATTGCAACATTATTATTATTATTTTTAGATTATTTATCTCTGAACAGGGTTGTTTACTATTTTTACTGTGTGTTTTGCCATGACCGGACGCTGGCGCCTATATGACCATGGGGGAATGCACCAAGAATAGAGAGCGCGCAGTCTAGTTTTTTATCTATGCATTGGATTATACCTTTCACTGCATTGAATTTTAGCTTGCTGCATACCGGAAGATAGCTCTGGCTGTACACTATGAATTTTCGCCAATGTGTTATGAGAATGTAAAATGGAATATATGTACAATTTTTGCATTAATATAATAGAGACACAAAAGTTTTATTTATTTTGTGTATCTTGTCATACAAATGTGTTCTCTTATTCAGCTTCATTCTGAATTATTGGGATGTGGTTAATTTTATTTTTGCTGAGCTACATTCTTACTCTCTTCTTTTTGCTTCATTGAATAAAATTTAGTTTCATATCTGTCTACTATAACTGCTGCTGTTCCCTCATTTTTCATTATGTTCACAGTCTGATACACTTATGTCCATAAAATTGCTATTGCCCAATTTTTGAACTCAACATCTGGCAAGTTGTTTTTCATATGTCAAGACTGCCAAATTCTGGATTCCAGTGAACAAAATTATTTAAATATGTGTTTCCTGAAATGCTCTTGAAACTTTTTGTTTCATCCTACATTTTGCATGGTCTAAATTTCTCTTTTATAGATTTTCTATTTACATTCTGTCGCTTACTCAGGAATGCTGTCATTAAATATGAAGTGAATGGCTTGTTATAACAGTCCTGACTTTCTTGATCAGGATTTTTTTTTTTTTAATTTTTATTAATGTTTAGAAAAAGAAAAAAACAAGACTTGAAATGCGAGGACAGGAAAAGAAAATGATTACCGAACATGAATGTGCCGTGAAAAGGGCATTGCTTTGTTGCGTGAATGCTGAATGAATTGATTCATTGATACATTTAACCAAACAAACATCCTGGAATGGAAAGATGAACGGTGGTTTTCTACGAATAAAAGGGGAGTCCCAAATATCTGCAGCGTGGTCTTCCTTAGAAACTCCAGAGATTTTCGACGCTAAACCTTGGTGTATTCTGCTCCAGAATACCCTGGTCAGTGGTGATTTTGTTTCGCTCTGATTTACTCTGAAACAATTCATTTTATCCATTACTATTTGAATTTTAGCAAGTCACAATATAAATCCTTTACAACACATTCCCGTAAAATATTTAGACTGTGCAATTTAGTTTACTTGAAGTAGTATAAGTAGTTCTAATCAACGATAGTCCGCTGTACGCTGGATTTTGACCCTGGCCAAATCCCTTTTACCGATTAGCATCGCCATCTTGTGGTAGCTATAAAAAAGGCTTTCAAAACCAGATGGTGCAATTTTTGCCTTTTCTAAGCTCGACAGTAACATTAAACAGTCTCAACCAAAAATTTTCTTCATCCTGGAATACGTCAATGTTAAGAAATGCAGGGATAAGGAGTCGGACAAGTTTCAAATGCTTCAGGAAATTATTCCATCTGAACATAATTACTTAAATAAACCTGGAAAAATTAAGTTCCAGATTAAATCTAAACACGAGGCCATTTGCCATATGTTGATAGAGTAAATTTTGTACTTTTGATGACTTTATTTAAGTTCATTTCAGTCGTTTTAGAGTCAGTTAGGCACACAATGTTTCAGCTCTGAAAAGCAATGGTTTATCAAATTGCTCGTTCAAATGGAGCAAACTAATCGGGTGTGATTTGGTCATTTTGAGTGTGGCCCAAATTCAGTTTGGCTGACACACTCTTTGAGAACGGAAATTAATTTAGATAAACAAGGGCAGCGCCCTTGCATGAACAGAGCCGGTTTCTCTCACCTCCTGACTTCTATTGAATTAGTATGAGAGGGGAGTGGGACAAATGGAAGTTATATCGAAGTGTAAATTCAGTTCACAGAGGCAAATGGCAAGATTGTTTTTATAATCTTCAAGTGGGAAAGAGCAGCAGACAGCAACCATTTAGTAATGCCTTACAACCAGAGCGAATAAAAGGAAAGTTTATTGTTGCGATTTGTTAAACAATTGACAGTTCCTGCGCAGATGAATGGATGTCGTTCTCCCATGCATTTATAGTATCGACCACTAGAGGCCAGTATCTTCCCTGCCCGCTGAACTGGGCTATTTCATTTGCAGCTAACCAGCTTCGTTTATGCTCTTCGAGAGTGAAATTTGATCTCTAACGTCCCTTGACATCCATAATCCAGCACAACATTTGAAGCTGAGCGGAGTTCAGCATGTCAAGTTAGAAAGGCAGTAAGAGGCCTCACAAGCCACGTTTATCTTAATTTGGCAGGCTGCAATGGGCTGGCATTCTTCAACAGGCTTGAGTTCAACATACAATACAGTTCCTGAAGCTCTTAAAATCTAATTTCTTTTACCTGCGCGTACCGTGTAACTGTCCCAGCCCTGCAACAACTTGTTTTCCGAACCATTATTGTGAACTTGTATATTAAACCATTTTACTAAACAGTCACTGTACATGGCTTCCCAGCATAGCAATACTACTAGTCCTTCACGTTGTGTTTCTTACTTGACGATGGGACAATAAGTTAGTGCAACACCCATAATAGGAGGAACTACTATACTAAACAAAAAAGTTAAGGATCACTAAGTGTATTATGTATTATTATCTCCGCCAAGGAGATAATGCGATCGAGTCGGTTTATTTATTTATTTGTTTGTTTGTTTGTTTGTTTGTCCGTCTGTCCTTCTGTCTGTCTGTGGACAGGATTTCTCGGAAACTACTGGACGGATCTTCATGAAATTTTCACCAGAGGCAGATCTTGGGCCAGGGACGACTCCATTAAAATTTTGTGATGATCCGGATCCGGATCTGGATTCTGGATCCGGATCTGTATTTACAATCTTAGTGGCATATCTTGGAAACTACTTGACGGATCTTCATGAAATTTTCACCAGAGATAGATCTTGGTCAAGGGACGACTCCATTACAATTGTGTAATGATCCAGATCCGGATTTGGATTCTGGATCCGGATCTGTATTTACAATCTCAGTGACATTTCTCCGAAACTAATGAACAGATTTTGATCAAATCAAGGTGGATCTTCACCTAATGTTTAACCATTCCGTGATGGAACAATCTCAAAATATCTGGAAAGACCTGGATCTCTGTCGGTCCGGATCCAGTTCCGGATCAACAATTTGGACTCTGAGGTCAAATTTTGAAATCATTGGAACTATATCGAGTAATACCTCATATGAAAGCTCTTGATGAATGCTTACCAGATCTGATACAATTTTGTCACTTGGGCGTCATTGCTAGATGAGAATGGGACAAGAACGTCATCCCTTCTGTGGACAGGATTTCTAGGAAACTACCTGATGGATATTTATGAAATTTTCATCTGAGCTAGATATTGGTCAAGGGACGACTCCATGATCGGAATCTGGATTCTGGATCCGGATCTTTCTTTACATACTTTTATGACATTTCTCAAAAGCCAAAAAAATACCGATTTGTGTGCTTTGAAATGGCGGAAAACGCTTTGTTGCACACTGAGCAGTATTTTAATGAAGCTTTTATCTTCAGTGAGATAATAATACTGGACAGTTTCATATACGGTCTCCGAAAGTTTCTCCTGTGTATACCTTTCCAAAGTGATTGCGCAATCACACCCGAGGGTAATTGTCCAGTCAGGCCACTGATTGCGCAATCACACCCGGCGGCCATTGTCCAATCACACGCCAGCGGCGGTGATTATCCAATCAGACCACTGATTGCGCAATCATACACCGGCAGTGATTGTCCAATCACGGCCTGTGCAGTCACATCGATGCGATTAACGCAATCACACGATCATCACGTGACATCATGGTCACGTGATGATCATGTGATCGCTCTGTACTTTGATGACGGCTTTGGAGAATGGATGCTTCAAACATACAAAAATCCCATTTAAACTTGTCACATGGGTGGTCCTGAAATCTTCCAAAGAGAAAGATCTTGCATTTGTATCAACATCATCCCTTGGCGGAGATCAGAAATCTCGGATTGCTCTTGTTTTCTCTTGTTCTGAGCTTCCCAAGACACTGTCCAGCTGTGGAGAGAGCATGTTGTTGTCACACAAGATTGAAATGAGTTTGGAGTTGGACATTGTTTGACATTTTGATTTAATGGTCCAGACTAGGTGTAATTCTGGTCTTCCCTTTGGGTGCCCTGTTTTGGGGTAATGAAGTCAACTGATCAAATGTTTTCATGGATTTTGTATCTCGGATTTACACCAATGGCGTAAACAACACCAGGGATTTATATTCAGTTTTTACATTTCACATACCAGGATCAAAATCCAGTGTTCCTTAACTTTTTTTTTTGTTGAGTATGTATATTGTACTACCAGCAACTAGTTTACATTAAAAAATTAGTTTAATCTTGTGAAAATTATGACTTTGATTGGTTCAATCCAGAAGGTAATTGAAAGCTTGGTTTAGTTCTGCTTTGGTGTGGAGATGCCCTATCATTGTCTCATCATTCCAGTTTGTCCATCATTTCTATTTTATAGTAGAAATGTAAACTTTAAATTTTAATTTATTTATAAATTGACTATTCGAGTCACAGTTGCACTGGCTGTGAGAGCTACTTCAGTGAACACTTGCTTTATTGTGACAGGGGACCTGGATCATGACAGGGGTACACAGGCTTCTGACAAACAACCAAAATTAACAGCAAGCAACTTATCAGCAGCATAAACAATGCTGTCTACAGCACGTAATCAATTCAGGAAGTAAGTATCAAATATATTTGCCACGAGTAGCAAAATCCATTAGCATAAGTAAAGAACGCATAGGCCTACAACAAATTGGCAGAGCTGACATTGTTGTGGGCAAGTTAAACAGGACAACGATTCCTGTGACTTACCGGCAAGCAATCATAGAGTGATGATGCAAGTTGTGAAAGATGTCATGTGAAGTTTTACCATCAAATCATCGAAGGTCAATGTCAAGGTCACTAAATGAAAGTTAACATAGGCCATAATTATAAGACCTCATATATGTCTGTAATACAGTCCTAAGCTCTGAAACAGTTTTGGTGATACAAGAAATTGAAAATTCAATATGTCAAGTTAAGCTAAAAGAAGCTAAAAATGCCCTTTTCCTTCTGGAAAGGTGGGAAAATATGCAGAGCTGTCGACAACGATTCGCCGACCAATTTTGAGGAACATATACGTGCTGGCAAACTCTTATTACCAGGCCGGCCACAAAACAATAAAGCTATCACCATCCATGACCTCAAAGCTTGCCAGAATTATTTCTCCCAAGGCCGAAAAAATTACAATTTCAGTGAAAGGGTACGCTACGCTTTAAGTCCTTGTCTCGTAACTGGATACGCATGCGAAGCGCAGTATTTGCCACCTCATACCTCGCCTGACCTACGACTGCGTAGAAAGTATTTTATACAAGATACGCCCTCTTCTGGCCTCCCTTGTCATGGCAGTCATTTACGGAATCAACTCCCGTCGGTAAGGCAGGAGGGGAGTGCCTAGTCAACAGCAAGCCCCTTGAGGGTTTGGGGTCATGAGGGGCCTGTGTCAGGAAATGCCGGGAGGCAGAGATAGGGCCGGGAGGGCGTTCCAGTCGAGCCTGGGTTCATTTCTGTTTTTTCCCCTCTCGTTTTACTTGAAAGGGCAATCCTAAACAGCTGCTTCCCACACCTCGACTTGTGTGTCTTTTTTGTTTTTTGTCCTTTCTAGTCACAAGTACATACAGTGGATGTATACAGAATATAGATTTACGTAACTATTTTTGGACATTAATCTTGCCATCAATATTTACAGTAATTTCCAAGAGATATATTAGATCTTGTGTATTTGTACTAGAATTTCATTACACTGGTGCAGTAACACATTCAAATCAGTGTGCTGAAAAAACTTAGTTACTAATTCAAAGGATGTCTTATACACAATTTTTCAAAATGCTATGGTACTACTACATCTTTTACAAGTGTGTGCGGTAACTTGTACTGGTTTGTCATGTGCTGAGTAGGTCTGGATGTCTGAAAGGTGAATGGATCTACATGTTAATTACCTTCTTTGTAATTAGTGTTGTCTGTCCCCCAAGAGGAAATGAAATAACGTGATATATTTGGTATGAAAACATGCGGTAGAATTGTCTTTCAAATTGGAGGGAAAAACACATAGAAACATAGCACTTAAACATCTCAAACCGTACTGCTCTATATCTCCCATTCATGCGAGAGCCTCAATAAGCTTCCTCTCCGCCTGGATACAGAGACAGAGCGCATTTCCTTCTCATTGACAGGGTAGGGAGGGCAGGGCCACAGCCAATCCGGAGTGTGGTCTGTCCATTCTGCGTGCCTATTGGTTGTTTGCACTTGGGTGGAGAATGGCAGGCAGTCTTTCAGCCTGTATCTTCTGCACACAGTTATCAGTCTCCTCTCAAGTACTTTCAGTCTATTGAAGCATATGCCACAAAAATCAAATGTGAACATCAAGGGAAACCATCAAAGCCCTGTGAATAACACATATTGTATTTATTTGAAAGGTGTAGGTATACTTTCTTATTCACTTTATGGTGGAAGCACACAATGTATGTGGCATAGAAGACAGTTCCCCTAATCTTACATGCAGTTTTGTCAGCATCTGAGGAATGGACTAGAGTGAACATAATACAATGAATGGCAAACTTACAATTGCACACTGAGGTCAGCATTGATTCAGGGCACTTCTGTGGCATGATGTGACGTGATGACAGAACTGTAGGCAGATGACGATGCTCTGGCAAAAACAGTTTGCCTGGAGGGGGAGGGTTAGGCAGGGTGAGCTGTTTATTAGCAGGAGACTAACTGACTCTATAACTGATCATTGTTTAATCATTGTTTAAATGTAAAGGACAGGACAGAGCAGTATAGAGGAGTTTGGCTATTTGTGGAAGGTTGGTGTTAGTTGTTAATCAGCTCAGGAGCTAAGCATGGGAGTACCAAGACGTGCACCTTCAGACAAATACAGTCCACATGCATGCACCCACTGATTCAAATGCTCTTATGCACACTCTTTTAAAAAATAAGTGAATAAAATAGATAGGCAATAAACAAACAAACAAACAAACAAATAAATAAATAACAGTTTGGCTGTGTCATATGAATTCTTCGAATCAAATAGTCATTCTCAAAGGTGGCTAAGTCCTGCAACACAGCCTGAGTTCTGTGGCTGCCAGATATTCAAGTGCCAGTCTCCCGGTTGTCTCGTAAACACAAACTATTAGGCTTCTGCTATGCTTTGACCTCACTCCAGTGCCTACACTCCACTACCACACGGTCTCCCTGTGTGTTTGCCACAACATTCACCATTTCTTTGCTTGGCCACTTCATCTGTTAATTGCTCTTTTAATTTATCAAGTGTTTTTACGGTCTTAAATAGAGTACAGTAAATACTAGTTGTGATGTAAATATCTTTTTCTTGCCCTGGTTGAGTGGAGCCTGGGCATTTTTTTGCACCACATTATTAATGTATGTATTTTCTAAAAGCCATTTATTTACACATTCACATCATGGCCAGTTACTATGATGGCAACTCATTTTCACAGGTGTACTGCACACTAATTTTACTTTGAAAAAAAGAAGAATATATTATCCTTAATGGAATGAAACTAAACTTAAAGTAGTAAAAATGTTATATAATAAAAACTTGAAGCATAAGGGGAGAAAAAATAAATAATCCCAAGGGCACTGACAGACAGGGGTATACCTAAAATGTTAGATCATAGAATTTTCTACGGTGATAGAGCGCAGTGTCAGATATTTACGCATATATACAGTTGCAATAAAAATTATTCAACCCCCATTGCAAATTGGGTTTACTGGCAAAATTTACAAACTTTCAGCCATTTGTGATAAACAGATTAAACAAGAACATTTAAAATAGCTCAACACAACTAATATTAGAAGTGCGTTCTCCAATTTTAGCAAAAATGCCACTTTCAATGACTACTGCAGTCTCGAAATTATTCAACCCCCCGAATAAAATCCGTCATTAGTGCATATTTGCAGATCAGGTGTTGTCTCAAGCACATCTAATGCAGCTTATCAAGAGCTTAATTAGTTGCATCAGGTTTGCTTGAGATAGAACATGTCAAATACTTGCACTCGCTAGGGGTTTGTTGACACTGACATTTGATTGCATATTAGAAATATGGCTGTGAAGAGAATTGTCCAAAAAGCTAAAAGAGGAGATCATTGCCTGGTACAAACAAGGAAAAGGATACAAAAAGGTAGCACAGGCACTGAATGTTCGTAGAGATACAGTTGGAAGCATAGTTCGCAAGTTCAGAGTTAAAGGAAGAGTGGCTACAGTACCAGGATGTGGCAGAAAGAGGAAGCTATCAATGGCTGTCACCAGATTCCTGATGAGACAGGTGGTCAAAAACCCCTCGAGTGACTGCAGGAGACCCGCAGCAAGACTTGGAGGCAGGAGGCACTGAGGTTTCAGTTTGCACAGTAGGGCGCATACTAAACGTTGAAGGTCTCCAAGACATACAGCACAACTGATCCAAAAGCACAAGCTCCAATATGCTCAAAACCATATAAATTTGCCACAGAAGTTTGGGCATATTGTTTTGTGGAGTGATGAAACAAAACTGGAACTTTTTGGGCATATGAATCAGTGGTATGTCTGCAGGAGGAATAAAGAAGCATATGCTGAAAAGTACACCCCGCCTACTGTGAAGAATTGTGGGGGCTTTTTGATGTTCTGCGGCTGCCTTGCTCCCTCTGGCACTGGAAATCTGCAAAGTGTGGAGGGCAAGATGGATTCAATCAAGTACCAGGATATCCAAGGAGAAAATGTTATGCCGTCTGTAGGGAAGCTGATGCTTGGGCATCATTGGACCTTCCAACAGGACAATGATCCTAAGTGTACCTCAACAATCACCAAGGCTTGGTTTCAGAAGAAGTCTTGGAAGATTCTAGAGTGCCCATCACAGTTGCCTCGCTTGAACCCCATAAAAAAAATCTCTGAGAGAATTTGAAGAAGACAGTTGCAGCACGCAAACCCAAGAATATTAGTGAACTGGAGGCCATTGTTCATGAGAACTGGGCTAAGATTCCTTAGGAATGCTGCTAAAAGCTGGCGTCTGCCTATGCATCACATTTCCAGCAGGTCTTAGCAGCAAAAGGGTGCTCTACTAATTATTAAAGATGCTTGTCATGAAGAAGTTGAATAATTTTGAGCCTGCAGTAGTCATTAAAAGTGGCATTTTGTGCTGAATTTGGAGAAGCCACTTTTAATATTTGTTCTGTTGAGAAATGTAAATTTTTCTTGTTTGATTTGTTCATTGCAAATAGCTGAAAGTTTGTAAATTTTACCATTAAACCTAATTTGCAATTGGGGTTGAATAATTTTGATTACAAATAACTGTCTGAAATATTCTACACTAGCATTTTAACACCGATACTCGGAATTTTGTTAAAGGAAGGGAGTTTTCAGAACTTGCAATGTTATAATGTGCCTGAATAAGCGGGGCGGGGTCCATCGGTAAACCATAGATGAGCATAACGCCGGAATGCAGGAAACATAACACGACATATTGTCGATCAGGTTATATCAGCACTGAAGGCATGTTCATCTCCAAATCCCCCACTCAGTGCTCCCTTCTCGCGATGTCCCCGCCCCGCGGGACTTGGCCGCGCCGCCCGTACTCGGCGCGCTGTGGCCACTAGGATTCGGTCAACACGACAAGCGGAGCTCGGGGCTCCGGGAACAGACGGGAAGACGACGGGACAGAAAATCCGCGCCCCCGAATAAACAGTGAAAATACAACACACACCCGCATGAAATATCGCAGCCAGTGCGACACATAAGCCCATGGACTGGAGCAAGGGCGCGGTCGCAGGTTAGTTTGAGCGAGTTTGCTGGGTGTTCCTTCATATTTTCCCCCGTGTTTGTCACAGAGGGAGGAGGTGGAACGCACCGCCGCCATCTTTGGGACCTGCCTGTGGCTGGAAAGGGAGCTTCTGGGCCACGGCTGGCCTTGAAGAAGATCTGCATTACGATAAGACACCACGGCAGGTTTGCTTGACAGTACTCGGCGAGGCAACGTCATTTCAGACAAATTCGCGGAGCGCAGGCGGAACAACTTGAGGGAAACCAGAGTCTCGGCTCCACTCTTCCTCCCTTCCCGAACTGGTTGAGTAGAGTACTCGCTGCTCCTTGGATACGCTCTTTGCCCCCCTTGTTCCCTTTAATCCTGGCCCGTCGGACGGGTAAGTGTCCGCTTCGCAGTCGGTAACTTTACGCCGCTGCCCGTTAGTATTGACGTTATTCGTCCTGGATGAAGGGTCTGTAAAAGCCGCTTTCACACCGGACGCGAAACGAATTTTTCGCACGACAGATTACATTCAAAGTCAACGCAAAGATGCGAATACCTGCGTTTTAAACGTTTTACACGCGTGTATTCGCGTCTTTGCGTTGACTTTGAATGTAATCTGTCGTGCGAGAAATTCGTTTCGCGTCCGGTGTGAAAGCGGCTCAATTGTGAACTGGCTAATTAGCCAGCTGGCTCGCTAAATGTCTGAAAGTATGCGGCTAACGTTAGCAGGGCGCACGGGCTCCTTCTGCTCCCATCGCAAAGGGCGATGCTAACGTTAGCTGACGTTAGCCAAGTTAGCTTGCTAGGGGGTTTACACTGCTGTGATGGGTGTATCTTAGCTCTAGCTAGCCAGCTACGTTATCAATTGCCAGTTAGCCGGAGAACTAAGGCTATTGCGTTTGATTTCTGGCCGGATACTTTTCCTCTGACAGTCGGCCTCCGAGGCGAGGAATAGTTCCACGATGCTGCTGTCTACGAAGCCTGGAAGTATTTAGCCGACGTTGATTAACTTGTTTCGCTTGCTGATGATTAGCTGGCTCGCTAATTATTGTATATGCTGGGCTGCCCCTTATGTGTTGGTGCGGCGGTTTGGTGCAGTGTCTGTCGCACGGTGTAACCTAGCCGGAGCGTCACCCATGTGCCTCTCGGATGCCGGGTGTTTGGCCTGTGCGTACGAGAGAGAAAGAGGTCACTTTAAGGGGCCGATCACACCGAACGCGCTTTATCTGCGTGGAAACGCGAGGGGCCTCTGACCTGTTATTTTGAAGCCAGCGATGCAAAAAAGCGCTGGACGCGTCTTCTCTGTGTTGCTAAGTGACGCTCCTGTCACTCATCTTTGCGAACATTATGAAATTAACCGTTTCAACCATAGCCAGGTTTTTTAACATGATTGGACAGCAAGGAAAAGACTGACAATGATGCGAAGCGCCTTTTTATCGAGACACCTCAAAATAGGACCGTGTTTGATACGAAGCGCATCTAAAAAACAGCGAGGCGCCCGGTGCGCAAAAGCAGCGTTCAGAACGCGTCTAATCACTGAGAATATTAACAAACAGGGCGCCCCATGCCGATAAAGCGCGTTCGATGTGATCGGCCCCGAACACAGTGCACTGTTCCGCCGGCTGGGAGCTGCTGTCATGTTTGTGAACAGCGCGCTGTCACTGTGCACTGGGTAGGGCTAATCTGCTGAAAACATTCTGCTGAAAAACTACAACCATCGATACTTTCCTTCATAATTTATTTATTTCTTAATATATTGTGATGAAATTTTCACCAGTTATTCTTGAGATGTGTACCTATCAATGTCTAGTTGAGTTGATGGAAAAGAGAATTAGTAAGCGATTTTTCAGCAGAATGTTTTCAGCAGATTAGCCCTACCCTGTGCAATGGGTGGCTTTAGCTTGATAACCAGGCGGCAGGTCAGTCCCTCGCCATGCGATCAGAACATGACTCATGGGCTTGATGGCTCGCCAAGTCCACATAGTTAACAAGGCTCTGACTAATGCTACCGCGGTGAGATTTCTCCGTGCGGCCAAACGCCGTAAAGTAACATAAAGGCGAATGTTTTCAGCTATAGCTGTTCGCTTATCCACTCCGATTGGTTGTGATGGCCCCGATAAACGGATCGGCGTCAACAGAAATCAGGTAACTTGCACTGCTCGGTCACTAGCTAGCGAGTGCAGATGGTTAGTCATCGTCAGTTAGCTGAACTGTGTCCTTGTCATTGACACAGCAGTGTTTCAGTGGTTTTGCTAAAGTAACGTTATCGTCTTGGGTGTTGTTCGGTGTAAACAGTGTTCATGGCGTCTGATGCATCCTTGTGTCGGTCGCACTTGCTGCAGTCAGAGCATTTGATGTTTGGTTTTTGATATTTCGGTATGAATGCCAGCCATCTGCTGTCGTTGATCTCTAAGTCCGAGTCCGCCGTGCCAGGCAGAGTAACCGGCTGACCCCACCACTCTTGTGTTTTTATTATCTCTCTCTCTCTCTCTCTCTCTCTGCTTCCCCTCTCCGCCTCTCACCCCCACCCTTTCTGTGGACCCATTTTGATATTCAGCAAATTAAGATAGTTTATATTTTGTCTTCGGTCGGGAGGGAGTTGGCCAAGAAAAAGCTGAAAGCAGTTCTGCCATTTGCAATCGGGCTGGCAAATGCTGTAACGTTATTTGCACCATGTTTCTGATGTTGACGCCGGAGCTGATTATCCACGCGAAGTCCTCATGATAAACTGATTAAAGCACCGTGTTGTGCCGCTGCTTAATTGCCACCGGCCAGTCTTTTGTAGATGATAATGATGATGATGATGATGATGATGTTTGGAGAAGTGCAGGCAATAACTTACCTGATGCTTGGTAAGGGATAACTCACCTTTAGTTTAGCTTGGCAATTTGGGAGCGTATGTTTGTGAATTAAGCGGAATCGCATCTTTTAACTGCTTGTCCAGCACGATGGAACTATGTTTTTGCGTTATATTTTTAGTCTCATTAGTTTTAGCCTGCCATGCCGGTATTCCAAATAGATTTCACTTTGTGGCGTTCATTTTCCTGCTAACCGTCTAATATATTTTTTGGATCGGTTTTTGTGGGTGGAGTAGGGTGTACTTCAGTTCAAATACAGCTCCTCTAGGTCAGCTGTCGGGAGAGAAAGTTTCCTTGTTCGAAGCCGCGCTTTTGCTGGAGTTGCACGCACATTTCAGTCTGTGTCACACCCTGCAGCCCGGGGAACGGCATGGGGGGTGTGCGAGTGTGTTGTGTAGAGGCATGCCGGCTGTGGTGTGTGTGAAAGAGGCGGAGGGGGGGTAAGAGAGGCTGAATGGTGCTTCTGTCTGAGAGAGAGTGCCCCTTGTACACCCTCCCCAACCCCACGCACTATTGTATCTCCCGTGACCTCAGCGGTGCTATCATTAGCCTGTCTTCTGTCTTGTCCGGGAGGTTTTGGCTCCATTCTGGCGTGTCCAGTTGGGCAGATTCATACGCAGTTATTCTAGGCCTGGTCCTGCTCGTCACTTTGTTGCTCAGGATTCCTCTGAAATGTTTTGTCTCGCTTTGGTCGGGCTCAATACTTCTGAGGAAGTGGTTGTGTAATTGAGGTAAGGGGTGGGCATAGATGTGGCTGCTCTGCGAGGTGAGGGCTGCAGGCTTCGGTGGCTCTATTAATTGCCCATGGGAATTCTTGGTCACATTGTGGATTATTCTGTGATAATGGGCCTCCATGCGTCGTACTTATCATCAGAGGGTAAAGAAGCATAAATATTTGTGGGCTTTGCCCATTCCACTCCTGGGAAATGGACTTCCATGTGTCACTGGTTGAGCCCCGTTCTCTAGCGACTACACAGCTGGCTAAATAGTTGCTCGCCCTTGTGAGTGTTGTGCTCTTTCCAAATGTGCAGAATTATTGCTTGCAGGGGCAGGAGAAAGGCTGGTAAAGATTTCTTGAGCTTAAAAATGCATAGTTTGAATGTACTACATATGCTGGGTCATTCATGATTTTGCCTTGGAATGCCCATAGAACACTGCTGTGTCCCATTTATGGTAAATTCCAACTGTTTTGCTTCAACCATGGCACTGCATGTATTAGACTTGCACACGCACATTTATGTGATGTTCTTGCACAGTACAGCAGACCCTCTCCCACTCCTTATCAGAAAGTTTTTTTTGAAGGAATAAGTTCCTTTTGTGTGCTGAGTAGGGCTGCTGTGTTTAGTTCAGAGTTGTCTTGTCAGAATAAAGCGTTAGTATTGATTAATGATAGGAAAAAGAATAACACGTAAAAAAGTTAACACAGATTAATTGCGTCTGTCAGTGTCGCAGATTGTTGCACACGGGAAGTGGGGGGAAAAAAGATTCGTGAGAATGGGAAGAGAGGTAGGGAGCAAAGTCATTTCATATTCAAGGTGTTACCCACATACACGTCATGATTGCACATCCGAATCGCAAAGGCAGGAACACAAAACTTAATTTTGTCAAAAAAATGCTATCCAATGCATAATTTTGAGACTACTGATGTATTTGTTTTCTCCATTCTGCCCGTCATCACGATGATCTCAACTTTAAATGTTAGTGCATCTGCCTGACGGTAGCATCAACCTTGGCTTGAAATAGTAAGGCGCTGGCATTAAGAGGAAACGACTATTGCTAACTATTTACAGACTTTTTGTTGAAGCGCATTCAACTTGCTCGTAGCCACTACTTGCCTAGCCTGATTATTACCCTCCCTGGCATATAATGCGGGGGATATGGTCATCAGTATGTCAGATCGTCCATGCGTCTGTCCGTCTGTAATCATTTCGTTTCTGGAGCTGTAGTTGAATACTGTTCAATATTTTTTTACAAAATTTGCTGTGCGTATAATCGGGTCCTAGACTGGTGCCTTATATTTTGGGATTTCTGGGATTAGATTGGGGGCCGGGGGGATATGTTATCTTCTGATGACTCTTGATAGCTTGGCTATGGCAAACTAACGTGCTGGCCAAATAGGCTAGCTGTCGCCCTGGTCGTATTTTAATCTGTGATGGTGATCAAACACAACTTGCCCAGCTCTGCAGGAACCATTTGCTGTCAGTTAGTTGTTTTGCTCTTTGTTGATAGTGACCCGAATGATGCACACGAGACACACAAAAATGTCTAAACTGAGCCATCGTATTATCCTCCACCTTTTTCCAATGGGATCATTGCTAACGTTGAGTCCATGAAGGCCACACCCAAACGGCTGCCTTTGACGCTCAATGTCGGAAGATGCTTGGACTTCGTTTTTCGCTAACTCACCAACCGACCGATGCTGTAGCAATAATCTAAGCTGCGTTTGATGCTTCTTTGTGCTTTTTATTTAAAAGGGAGTTTGTGAAATGACTGATTTGTATGTTTGTTGTCTTAAGTGTTGTATGAACTCTGACAAAGTGACCAACATAGCCTTTACTGAGGTATTTTTTTTTAATTTAACCCTTATTTAACCAGGGAAGTCCCGTTGAGATTTGAAATCTCTTTTTCAAGGGAGCCCTGGGGGGTGAGGTGGGGAGGGAGAGGGCAATTTGCACAGCCAATTAGATCAGGGGATGATTAGGTGGCTGGTCGAAAGAGCCAGGTTGGGACTTTAGCCATGACAGCGGGGAACCCCCTACTCTTGTCGAAGAGTGTCATAGGATCTTTAATGACCACAGTGAGTCAGGACCTCAGTTTAACGTCTCATCCGAAAGACGGCGTCTCCTTCAGTACAGTGTCCCCATCACTGCACTGGGGCATTGGGGATTATTCCACCTGAGGAAAGATCGCAATCTACTGGTCCACCAACACCTATTCCAGCAGCAACTTGGTTTTCCCAGGTGGTCTCCCATCCAAGTACTGACCAAGCCCACACCTGCTTAACTTCAGCCACGCGGCTGGAGCAGATTGAATAGTGGTATGGGTGCTGACAAATAGGTAATTTGCTGGGAGTGCGTATTCCACACATAAGCTGGATATAAACTAAACTAAACGAGCAACTGAAATAAGGAAACCAGACCCAGTGTACATAATCCAAACTGAGTGGTTTGGCTTACTTATG
This sequence comes from Gymnothorax javanicus, assembly GCA_029692085.1. Lineage (NCBI taxonomy): Eukaryota > Metazoa > Chordata > Actinopteri > Anguilliformes > Muraenidae > Gymnothorax > Gymnothorax javanicus. The sequence goes on from CM056199.1 coordinate 129,258,416, forward strand.
CGGGCCATTGCGTTAAACACTCACTAAATATATCGGCGATATTTGAAGTGTTTTCTTGTAGAATTTCATATACCATTTGGCAGCGCCTGTATCTTTTCTTAAAAGACTGCTGGGTCGGGTAGTTACTGATACCAATTAGATAATAAGGTCTTGAATTTAAGATGTTTGCGTGTTTCTTGCTGTGGTGGTTTTTTTTTTTTTTTGGATAGCATTTTAATTTGGAATTTGGTTTCAGAAATATGCGTCATCTCTCTTTGTTGTGACAACTGGACAAAGGTTAAAATTAAGAAAGTAGAACATGCACATCCACTCGAATACAGGTGCAGGACAATTGGAGAATCCGCGAATGAATTAATTAAATAAAGTCCGCACACTGAAGGACAATGCTCCCCAAAAAATGTATTCAGTGTGTTGACGTTGGAAACGTCCTTCGGTGTGCGGCCTTTATTTAATTACAACTGGACAATGGACCAGACCTTTCAGTAGGACTTAACAGCACATCACTCAGCTTCCAAAATGGCGTCGGTGCTTTGATTAGCATATTCTGAAGGGGAAAAGAAAATTCCTTTTACTGAAGCTGTGGTCTAGAGTGAGTGAGGGATGGGTGAAGTTGAGAAATACTGTAGGGGTTAATGCGACACTAAACATCCACGAATATGCTACCTTTAAACGTGGAGCCTTGAATATATGCTCCCAATAAACGTTGACGAGAGGGCGACCGGGAGAAAGAAACTTCTCCAGATTTGCGTTTCACTCCCCCTTCCTGTTCAGGGCTGGATTGGCGTTGACCACTATCTCCACCTCCTGCTTACAGCTTCGGTCCAACAAAGAATACGCACATAGAAAATATTCAAGTGGTTTGTCTTGCTGAGATTGCTGATGACTTGAATCGCAGATCTGTTGCTTGCGTTCCGAATGAGTTGATATTAACAACATAATAACAAAATTTGAAGTTGGTTAGCTGCTAAACTGTGAACTAGCCATCTAGCTACAACTGCAGTGTTCTCAATTGAGCTAACTTTAATCACACAAATGGAAAAGTATTAAAAGATGTAACTTTATTAGTCATTCCCACATTTATGCTTGACATAACTAGCTAGCTGGTTACACTTTAGTTTTTCATTGTTTCTTGCATACAGACCTTGCCCCTGTTCTCGTGATTCTCACTCACACATTGCTGGCAGGTTGTATTTCGTCTTTAAAGCAATATTTTCTCAGCTTTTAGCACGGGACTTAATATGCCTTTACCAATCTGTATTATGCACTTTGTAATTGACTCACCTCGATTCCATCACTCTGTAACGAAGAGATGTTGTTTGAAATTTGCCTCCCCATTCACTTGCATTGCTCCTATGATTATCACAGAATATGCAATTTATATACTTCCAAGAACCTATCCAACACTAGCTGTATGCTATATGATTTTTATTCCTCAAAAAGGTTGGTTAAATTTTAACCGAAAAGTGTTTCATTAGTTTGGTCCCGTAATTATTTCACAGTGCTGCTTCAAGTTGCGCTAACGAACTGTAGCTATGTAATCTCACCTTAGAACTGCTGAGTTTGTTTATTCCGGGACAGACCTGCTCCTGCTAGGTGGTTGGACCTACAGGAGAACATCTAGTGGTGCTTTGAGATCATAATTGAGGTCAAATGATTTCCTGTCTGAAAGACCGGATTTACTTGCGTTTAAAAAAGTTTAAAAATGATAATTACTCAAAAACCAAGCATGGAAACGTCAAACGGAAATAGACCCCACTATTTGTCGGTGTATAAATATCATGGTATGTTGGAAACCTCAGATTTGAAACATGTTGTTTATATTTATGTAAGTCTTGCTTTTTCAGTGCAAGTGAATGGGCAGGTAAATTTCAAACATCTCATCTTTGTCACAGGGGCATTGAATTTTTGTAAATTAATTGCAAAATGTTTTGTGCTCATTGGTAACTGCATATCAATCCCCATGTTCACAGTTGTGTAAATATTGCTTTAAGTACTGGTTGGTGTGGAAAGAAGAGCTTCATCATGATTGGTGGGATGCAAGAACGGTTTTGGAGCAAGATCAGGGCTTCCTGAAATAGAGAGACATGCCAAGCATAGAAACCAGTGTCTGGTCAACCGCAATCGCATGGGTGTAGCCCTCAAAAGCCCGCTTGTCCTCTCTTTTTGCATATTATTCGGCCAATACTGTTGTCATGGCAACCAAAATCGATAGATGACATAACTTCAGTATAAAATATGTCCATACCAAATAGGAAAGTAATCGGTCAAAAATTACAGCCTGTACAGCGTCCAAAATGAAGTGTCTATGGACGCGGATGTGGACGCGGGGACGGAGATGACAAGCATGAGTCCATCCTAGCCGCCGACTTCGTCCGGAAGCTACAATAAGGGAAAATCGATAGAGGGCATCGCCAATACGAAAAAAATGCCCGGGTGCAGCGCTTTCGGCAAAGTATCTTGCTACATCCAGAACTCACTTTCGGTATATTGATGAGATCACGTTTATTGTTTACCGTGAGCTACCTACAATTTAACAATGTACACACGCATACATATATACGGTCATTGTGCGTATAAGTCTCTCATCCAGGGGTATTTCTGAAGTTTTTTCCGCTTAGTTTCGTTCGACGAACACATGGCAGCTTCACATAACGACCCATGGCCTTAATGACTACAGTTCAGTTACTGTTGGGCTCTGCAGAGACCGGAAGCGACTGGGTCACCGAACTATCACACAATGCATCTGAAACGGGGCACGAGTGCAACATCCAGGCATTTTTTTCGTATTGGCGATTCCCTCTATTGCAGATAACTTTGTGTAGGAGTTAAATTCTGACAGGTTAATTTAGTATGATGGTAGTTTAAGTGCCTCATACATGTGGAAAGCACTTGAATGACCAAAAGAGGTTCATACTCCCTTTTAAGTGATTGAACACACATGGACACAGTTCAGTCTCAGCTTTGAGTAGGCGAGGTCGACTCTAAGAACTGCCATTTTCCAGGTATCCGAATTCAGGGCAGTCCGCTTAAACAGCCTTTTTACTGTCAATATTGGGCATTTGCGGCTGTTTTTAGAATGAAACTTGAACGTTATCTTTTTTGGGAGAGGCCACAAAGTCTCTGAATGGCCTTTATGATGACACCAGTTAGCATCTCTCTGTCCTGCTTTTAAAAAATTTTCAGAAGCGAATTTGGTTGCATTGCAATTGCCTGTGGATGCATGGACATGGTATGTTTGGGTTAGTACTAACAAATGTCAGAACCTCTTGTGTCCTGAAAGATATTTATCCCACTTGTTTTGGCAAGTTTATTTCAGCACAATAGTAGTGCTACATTTTGTAGTCCTAAAAACCCAAAAACAACTTTGGATTTTCCTGCTGTGCGTTTCCTCACCAGATTTCCAATGATGTATTTTTTTTTTTTTTTTTTGTTAGTTTGTTTGTTTTCCTGTCAGGAACGAGGGCTGTGGTTAACATTTGCTAACAAGCGTTCCATGTTGGCATGGTTTTAAAAAGCAAGTTCCTAACAAGTTGCTGTATTAGAACTACAAAGGTTATGTCGCCTGCCGGTGGGCTAGTGTGAAACATGAGTGTTGCCTGGCGGAATGTGACCGTTTTTGTTGTTCTAAAGCTGCAACTTGTTAGCTATTTGCAACACACCTGGCAGCTTCAAAATAGACAGCTGAGATGTGATGGAATGTAATTTAACCTGTAGAATAAAATGTGAAGTGACAGTGAGCTTATGTCAAGCCCGGACCTTTTTTTTTTTTTTTTTTTTTTTTTTTTTTTTGCAAAAATTAAATATGAATGTTAAAAAAAACAAAAACATAAATCTGGCATGGGAACCTATAGCAGAAGAAAGTTCCACATTGACTTGTAAGAAGGCCTCTTAACTGTGGGACTCTGTGTAGTACAGCAGTTTATCCTGAAGATCCAGGTTTTGCTGTTTGGTAAGTCTGGAGGGCTGGCAATATCATGCTTCAGTGCATACATCATTGTTTTGCTCAGGTTTCATTGCTCAACTTTAGTTGGCTTCTGTTTTATTTGTAACATCCAGAGGCCTGGGATTTTTGATGATAATGTCCTGGGAGAATGCCGTTGACATTGCATGTTTGGCTCAGGCTGTGTCTCTTTTGAAGGATGGTCAGATGTGTAGTGTGCGCTCTTGCCTATTGGTAGGATCTCTGCTGTCAATTGATATAATAACATATAATTTTATAATAAATGATCCCAACGGGACCAGTCCAGATGTGCCAAAGCTGCTGTGCAAACAACACAGAATCAAAGCGTGAAAGTAAACCTCTGTCATGTATGGCTAGTGCTGTTTGATTAGTGGAAGTTACAGTTCTGGAAATCTAAAGGTAGATACATTCCATTTTAATAGAACTGGATTTTCCACTTCTGTTATGCAGAAATGGTCTCAAAATTTGCAAAGGAAAAAAGCCTTGTTTTTGTGATTCATTTTATTCTGGTATTGGCTTAAAATATTTGTGCTGAAATGGCCAGAATTTATATTTAGCATTTGTCCAAATTTTGTTGAAATTTTTAATTGTGACTGTACTTGTTCCATGGAAAATGGTTCCAAGAAAAACAGACAGTTTTGTTAATATAGCAGGCAAGTGCGGTGTTGCAATGTTCTACTTGTAAGAGGCCTGGTTTTAGTCCTACTGCCCTGTGTTTATATTGTTTGTGTTTTAACTGGGGACAAACACAGAATCCTGCCTCTGTCATGTATCAACTGTCCCCAAGGTTTTAAGATTACATTGCTGAAGTTGAAAGGTAGACGAAATTCTGGAACTGGATTTTCCGCCTGATGCAGATGGAAAGCAAAGGAAAAAATGTTTCGTATTTCATTTTATTTTGATATTCTTAAAATATTAGTGCTGAAATGGCCAGAATTTAGATTAGGCAAGTGCAAATTAAACTTACTTTCAGTAGGTGGTCACTGTGACAGTTTGTTGTTAGCAGGCAGCCAATGTTAACAAGAGCGGAGCTACTGCTCCGGTTTATATTGTCTACAGCTGGGCTGTCCAATCCCGTTCCTGGAGATCAACTGTCCCCAAGGTTTTCACTACATTCCTAATTGGGCGTGCCCGATCACCAAGTAGCAGCTTGAGGAAATCTGTTGCGGGTGAATTAGGAGAACTTTGTTAGGGCTGGACTGAATCCCTACTAATTGGCAGATCTCCATTTCAAGGATTGAGCTAATGTAGCTACATCAGTGAAACTGAAGGGCGAGAACCAGGTGATGAAATTATTGAAAGTATAATGGTTGAATTGTGAGTGAATTTTTTTTTTTTTTTAAATGACTAAAATATTCTGGAATGTTATGACTGCCACTAGTGTCCAGTTGCCTGGTTGTTACCGATTGTGGGCTTGAAACCTTATCTAGTTGGTTCACTCCCCTGGACAAAGTCATGTTTTACAAGCCTCCTTAAATCTTTTCAGATAATTTTTTTCAGTGAAGATATTTGCAAACAGTCTGTAGATTGTTATTTGATATCTCCTGTCTGCAGCGTTGTGTGATCTTTGTTAAACTGGTTAGAAAGAAGAATGTTTACTTCTGAGTGAACAGAAGTCACATTTTTAGGAAATAATTTTCCCGTGATGGTTGTATGCGTGCTGGCCCCAGGAACATCAGGTATTTAACATAATTTCTGGGGTGGCCTATAGCCTAGCAGCTATTTCGCTTTACTGGGACCGATTGGTGGTCGAAGCCCCTGTGTAGCCGGTAGTACAGCCATCTGGGCCTTAAACAAGGTCCTCTCTCCACACAGGCCCCAGCTTTCTTTTGTCAACTGCGAGTCTCTGTGATTTAAAGCATTTGCAAAGTAACTGAAATGAAGCGTTATCCAGCGTAGAAAACGGCACCACTGCGTACAGCAGTGAACACTTTTTGGCTTTGACAGAAATAGCCTTGTATTTCCAGCAGGAGAAGCTGCATCGAGGCGTACAGCGTCGCCGACCTGTTTGCAGGAAAGTATCTGTCTGAACACAGCAACAAGAGTGTCTGAACCTCAGTAAAAATATTAAAGAATTTTTACTCTCTTCTGTAAAACAGTTTCACAAGTGGCCCCTGTGAGACCCGTATAAAATTATTCATATTTATATGTTTTAGGCTTTTATGCGGTGGACTTGAATCCTTTTAAAAGTATTTGGGCATGGATCTTGCTTCTGGTGAATGTCGGTACATCATGGGGTTGTGAAGGCTTGGTGAGGGTATTATGTCGTCACAGGAAATGATGTAACAGTACATATGCCACCATGACCTTTTGTAGGGTTCAACTCCTTGCACTAGGAGTTATGGGAGTTCTGTAGATGCTGAACTCTTGTCCTCTTTCTGAGATCTTCATTCCCTGCATTTTTCTTTCGAAAGGTTCAAATGAAAAATCCACGTGTAACAAAGCAATTTCTTTTTTTTTTAGGACATTACAATTAATCTTGGTGCAAAGTCTGTAAACATTTGTGTCTCCTGTAAAACAATAGGGGTGTACGGATATTAGTCTCATACTGCACTGTGACATTTGTTATGCGACTCCTCTTCTGTACCCTGTCAAAATGTTTTAGCGCAAATTTGAGAAAAATTGGCTAAGTATACACCTTGGCTAAAGACTGGAGCATCGCCTGACAGTGAACAGTAGGCTTTACTGGATTGCTGCTTTATCGGATAGAAATATGACCGATTAATGTTCATAATTTTCAATGAAACATGATTTAGTGAAAGGCTGTGTGCAGGTTTGCAAACCTCGTTCAGGTTGGCTTGTACGTCAGGGACGATCTAATCGCGGCACTTGAGGATGATGGGGTTTTCGCCCTTCCTTTGCACAGAAGTCAGGTGTCCGATCAGTCTAACCAATCGATAATGCAGATCTCCGGGGAGAAGCGAAAAGCAGGACTGGATTTGGATTCCAGGGCCAGATTTGATGATTCCTGGTGTGTGGTCTCGTACTGTGGGATGTATTGCGCTGCTCCGAAACGAGATGCGTCCATAATGCACAGACTGGAGGCTGAAGCGGCAGCAGGCACTGCAGGGATCTGTGATGAGTGCTGGGTTATTTTACTGCTTTGCAGCTGGTCTTACGGTGGCATCAGTGGCGAGTTTAGTCCTGACCGTCAGTGCTGCGCAGGTGCTGAGCTAACTGGGGTTGCCCTCTGAGTGAAACACATCCAGCTGCCAGGAGAACAATGATGTGCTTTGTGTGTGTGTGTGTGTGTGTGAGAGAGCATGTCATGAGCCTGTATGTGTGTGTGTGTGTGTGTGTGTGTGTGTGTAAACATGTCATGAGCGTGTGTGTTTGTTTGTGTGTGTGTGTGTATATGTGTGTGAGAGACAGAGAGCATGTCATGAGCCCGCGTGTGTGTGCGCGCGCAGGACTGCATGCAGGTGTGTATGTGTGTGTGTTTGTAGGAGCATGTCATGAGCGTGTGTGTGTGTGTTTGTCTGCAGGACTACATGCAAGTGTGTGTGTGTGTGAGCATGTCATGAGCGTGTGTATGCGTGTGTGCCTGCGTGTGTGTTTGAGAGAGCATGTCATGAGCGTGTGTGTATGTGTTTGTGTATGAGCATGTCATGAGCATGTGCGTGCGTGTGCAGGACTGCATGCGATGCGTATGTGTGTCTGTGTGTGTCCGCGCGTGTGAGCATGTCATGAGTGTGTGTGTGTGTGTGTGTGTGTGTGTGTATGCGTGTGCAGGACTGCATGCAAGTGTGTGTGTGTGTGTGTGTGTGTGTTTTGTCTCACAAACAAGAAAAGAATGCTTTAAATACCTAAAATGGTTTAGCTCACTTCTTCGGGAAATTCAAGTTTCAGTGTGGGAACTGAAAGCATTGGAACTTTTGTTTGCTGTTTGGGTTTAATGCAAAGTGAAGGCGTAACAAAGCAATAAATCTGAGTCGTGTAACCTTATTTGTCACCCTGCAGTTTTGTAGGCTACGTGGCACTGTTGTGTGAAAACTGAACTGAGGTCTTCTCACTGGTGACTCCATTTGTGCTTCATGATAATTAATTTTTTTGTTGATGTTTTCTGGGTTGTGGAAAAACTCAGATCTTAATGATGTTAGATGCACAAAAGGCCAGCATGCTCTGCTCTCATGCACATTAATGCGTACATATGTTTTTATTTTTGCGTGGAACCAAAAGGAGTTGCTTCTCTCTCTGCAACATGACCCTTCAGGCTAGTGGTGACCGCCGGCCTTTGGGAATGGTGCATACTGTAAGTCTGTAATTTGCACTCTCCGTGCAGCTCATTAGGGACGTGTGTACACCTGCTTATTCATTTTCAGTGTTGTCTTCAGAAGCCGGTCACCCGGCTATTATTGCAGCCTATTCAGTCATTTCTTGCCAATTTTGAATCCAGAAGTAACTAGGTTTTCTGGTAAAGCCATCAATACTCACATAGCGATTTAGTGCCAAAATTACCATTTTCAAATTTGCAAGACAATCATTTTTTCGGTCAAAATCCCACGACCAAGGTGTTGTTGGAAAGCTCAGTCCCGGCATGGTAAGGAACCGCTCTTTGCTGTTAAAAAGTGTCGTTTTCAGAAAATGCTGTAATGCGTGAAATTTATTAATGAACTAGCACTTTGCCCGTGGGGATCCTCGGGTTCTAGATTCAATCCACATGGGGCCCAATTTTATTGTTTTACGTAACTTTGCTTTTATATTGTAGTGAACAATGCACCACTATAATGTCATCACATGCACCTCTATGATGTCATCACGTTGCTATGGTGTTTTCATAAACACCAAGGTGGCTGTCACGCGACCTATGTTTTTATAGTAACTAAAACTAAGTAACCATCAAGGGGAATACGCTGCGCTAACATTCCGCGCTCAGTGGAACACAAAGTCGGCTGCAAGACTGAGCAAAATAGCGTCGCTCACACTATGCTGCAGATTACGTGCTACTTTCTCTTGCGGCCTGGCATCTGTTTTTTGGGATTCAGGACTCCTGTGGAGGAATTGGCTTGGGTTCAAAAGGGGGAATCCCCAGGAGAGGACATACAGGGGGAATCCCCAGGAGAGGACATACAGGGGGAATCCTCCCTGCATGTCTATATTATAATAGCGTCGCTCACGTTATGCTGCAGATACGCACCCGGCGGAGTCTAGCACTGATTGGCCGGACACAGTCGCCTGCAAGACACAGCCAAATAGCGGCGCTCACGCTATGCTGCAGATACGCGCCAGGTGGAATCTAGCACTGAGTGGCCGGACACACACACACACACACACACACACAGAGGCCACTCGGCTATTATAATATAGATTGTTATGCTCTGCCCAGCTTTCTTCCAAAGACGTGCGATTACACTGTCACCCATGTTCGAGGACCCCAAACTGCCGAAAATATTGCACAGGGTTAGTGATGGCAACTTCTTCAGATCTGAACCCAAGTTGATTGTCAAAAAGATGGTTCTCACCTTTGTCCCAAAGACCTGATTTTACGTACTCCACATGTGCTAGCCAGCACGCCTGCAAATCATGTGGCAAATGCAGCTAGCACATCAAACTCCGTACATTTTGTGCAGTCTCGTTCTCAGTGGAGCTCACTTTATGGCATGCTGTGTATCGCTATTCAAAATACACACAAATTTGAAAGATCTTACAGTTAAGAGTCGATATTATATGAATTTCACAAGTACTTCCTACCATGAATATGATTTGAGTCTAGCTTTGTGTGCAGCGTTTTAAATTTGTGGTCCAAATTGACTGCAAAAAGGGTAACCATGCAGCCGTGTTTTGATAACGTTGTTGCAGGTTATGTCATGTTCAGTGAGCTGTGTTGGAGCACATCCTTCTGGTCATACAGGCCAACATAACGGGGCCTGTTTATTTAGCAATAACCCTGCATGCTGTTATCCAAACGGTCAAATCACGTGGCAGCAGCGCAGTTCCTAAGGTTACAGGAGAACGGGATGAAAATGTGATCTAGATGGTTGTGACCATGGCGTGGTCGTTGTTGCCAGACAGGATTGTTTGATTATTGCTGAAAATGCTGATCTCCTTGCGCAGATTGTGCAAAAAACGAAAGCCTCCAGCCTACGGCGGTTCTGTGAACTGAAACATCTCATTAATAAGAAGAGATGAAGAGGCTGGCCCGTCTGGTTCGGCCTGACAGAAAGGCTTTGGTAACTTGTACTACCACACTTTCAGAGGGGCTCTACTCCAGTCACCTAAGAACAGAAATTGGAGGCAGCGGTGGGCACTGGCTCGCCAAACACTGGACAGTTGAAGATAGGAAAACACGGCCTGGTCTGATGAATCTTCATTATTATCGTGATACACGGATGGCAGGTCAGAATTTGGCATCAACACTAACCGCATGAATCCATGGGTCTAACGAGCCTTGTGTCGGGAGTTCAGTCTGGTGTGATGTAGTGGGGAATGTTTTCTTGGTGCATCTTGGGCCTCTTAATGCCAGTCCATTGTCATTTGAAAGCCACAGAATGTCTTGAGTACTGTTGCTCACCATGTTCTCGGCTTCATTAGCTCGTTTTCCTGTCTTCTAGTGGCCACTTCAAGCAAGCTAATGCACTGCATCACCTCAGACTGGTGACTGAGCATGACCCTGAGCATGACCCTCAGTTCTGTGCCCTTCAGTCACCTCCCCCAGTCATCCTGTTGCGAAATGAGGGAAAATATCTATCCGTCTGAATACATTTTTCTCCTCAATGGGTTGGTCAGTCCATCTTAAACTGCACATGGGCATTGAACATCGCCATTGGCAGGGACTGACTGAGCCAGTCCTCCCATTGTCATCAAATTTAAGCTGTTTAAGAGCTCTGGGTGTGAACCAATCAGATCTGAATCCATAGAGCACTTTGGGATGTGGGAGATCGAGATGCTAACAGCATTAATGTGCAGCTGACTAATGTGCAGAAACTGTGATGCAATCTTGTAAACATGAACCAGAATCTCAGTGGAACGTTTCCGGCATCTTGTGGAATTTGTGCCTCTTAGAACGAGGCTTTTCAGATGGCAAACAGAGGCCCCACCCAGCAGTGGTATGGTTTTACCGGTAAAGTGCTTGATAAATACACACACACACATACACACACAGACACACGCGCACACACACGCACACACACAGACACGCACATATATAATATTACCTCCGCCAAACAAAGTTGGCAGGAGGTTATGTGATCGGTGCCGTTTGTTTGTCTGTTTATGAACAACATAACTCAAAAAGTAATGAACAGATATCTCTGAAATTTTGTGGGTGGGTCGCTATTACATCAGGGATGGGCCCTAATGATTTTGACCATGATCTGTGAAACAATATGGCCGCCACAGCAGCCATCTTGAAATCCTATGACATGCGATAACTGAACTTAGCTCCCACTCAGCAAGATTTGGACTGTGCTGCCTTGGCGGAGGCTTGCACGCTAGGAGTGCCTCTAGTTAAAAATATGTACGTATTTGTGTTCATATACAGTATGTATTCAAAATATATGGACAAATATATGGACCATTACCCAAGTTTATACTGAGTGATGGATGATTTTGAATGATAGTGTGTGACGCATCACTGAGTTCCTCCTGGGGTCGCTCTGGGTCCGAGTAATGCATCAGTCCAATAGGACTGTTGGCCACAAAGTCCGGATCTGACCCCTGGATATGGAGCGGGCTCATGTACTGGGTCTCAGCAGGACGGACCAACCGGTGGCTGTATTATATTGGCTGAGTTTATGAAGACTAACGAGATTGTGGTGTATGCATTTGTGGACTATGTCTTGCGATGTGTGCGATTCTCCTGAGGATAGGCTCTCTTTTTATTGTAGTCCCTGGACGATGTCGGGTGGCTTCTATGGATTCACGCGCGTTGTCTCCGCTGCCGTCGCCGCGTCCGTCGACAGTTTCTTTCCTTTCCCCTTTTATTCGCACCCAGAATGCTCCCTTCATCTTAGTGTTCAGCTTGTGTGGTACCGTCATTTCATACAACTGGGAGTCACCTGGGTCAGTGTCATAGTATAAAGTAAGGAGTTTGCCTGTGTGTGTATTTATTCATGTGTGTCCTTTGCATTTCTTGACGGACACTCATCCGATCAGCCACTGACTTGGTGGGAGTATTTCTGAGGACCCAAGGAAGTGCTGTGTGGAGTTTGAAGTCGTTTGGCTGGGCGGTTCCCGAGAGAACCGCAGAGAGCTGCGAGCATCGACTGCTCTGGCAGCATGTGAACGGGCTCTGCACTGGTCAGATAAATGCACATGAAACCCACCGTTTCAGCTGCTGTGAGTGGAAATGGCGTAAAGGGTTCTGTGATGTTAGCATGGGTGTCATGGTGCTGTGAACTGGCCAGAATACCATACAAGGGTGTGCCCGCTGAGCCAGGCTTGTTTTTGGAGAGGAGCTTTGAACTGAATCTGCCCTCGAGAAACGTAGGAAAGCTAGTCAGTCGCAGGGCTGGAATAAGCCCCAGTGAAACAAAAGGCCTGTTCTCGGCACTGTACGCGCTTGCTGTAAAATGAAAAGGCAAAAGCCCCAGTCCTTGTGAAACGGCGTCCGCCTGACTGACCTGGGACACGGCAGTCACTGTGCATCTGATTGGTCACTGTCACCTTTGGAGGTGGCCCCGTGTTCTCTCGCAATCGCCGACTCTGACCAAGTGGGGAAAAAAATAGGCCCAGAAATGCGGAACAAAAAATGGGCCCAGAAATGCTGCAGTGGCAGCAGCGGTGAGGTCATGCTGAAAAAATGTGGGCACTCCTGCTCCTCGGTCCTGTCCTGCTGCATTCCTCCTGCGGTGTGTGGAGTGCCTCTGCAACACCACTGCTGCTGCTACTGCTGCTGGTGCTGCTACGCTAACTCTACCACTGCTGATACTGTGCTACTGCTAACTCTGCTGCTTGTGCTGCTGCGCTACTGCTACCACTGCTGCTGTGCTAACTCTTCCGCTACTGATACTGTGCTACTGCTAACTCTGCTGCTGGTGCTGCTACGCTACTGCTACCTCTGCTGCTGTGCTAACTCTACCACTACTGATACTGTGCTACTGCTAACTCTGCTGCTGGTGCTGCTACGCTAACTCTACCACTACTGATACTGTGCTACTGCTAACTCTGCTGCTGGTGCTGCTACGCTACTGCTACCACTGCTGCTGTGGTAACTCTTCCACTACTGATACTGTGCTACTGCTAACTCTGCTGCTGGTGCTGCTACGCTACTGCTACCACTGCTGCTGTGCTACTGCTAACTCTGCTGCTGGTGCTGCTGCGCTACTGCTACCACTGCTGCTGTGCTACTGCTAACTCTGCTGCTGGTGCTGCTGTGCTACTGCTACCACTGGTGCTGCGCTAACTCTTCCACTACTGATTCTGTGCTACTGCTAACTCTGCTGCTGGTGCTGCTACACTACTGCTACCACTGCTGCTGTGCTAACTCTTCCACTACTGATACTGTGCTACTGCTAACTCTGCTGCTGGTGCTGCTGCGCTACTGCTACCTCTGCTGCTGTGCTAGCTCTACCACTACTGATGCTGTGCTACTGCTAACTCTGCTGCTGGTGCTGCTGCGCTACTGCTACCACTGCTGCTGTGCTAACTCTACCACTACTGATACTGTGCTACTGCTAACTCTGCTGCTGGTGCTGCTGCGCTACTGCTACCACTGCTGCTGTGCTAATTCTTCCACTACTGATACTGTGCTACTGCTAACTCTGCTGCTGGTGCTGCTGCGCTACTGCTACCACTGCTGCTGTGCTAACTCTACCACTACTGATACTGTGCTACTGCTAACTCTGCTGCTGGTGCTGCTGCGCTACTGCTACCACTGCTGCTGTGCTAACTCTTCCACTACTGATACTGTGCTACTGCTAACTCTGCTGCTGATGCTGCTACGCTACTGCTGCCACTGCTGCTGTGCTACTGCTAACTTTGCTGCTGGTGCTGCTGCGCTACTGCTACCACTGCTGCTGTGCTACTGCTAACTCTGCTGCTGGTGCTGCTACGCTACTGCTACCTCTGCTGCTGTGCTAACTCTACCACTACTGATACTGTGCTACTGCTAACTCTGCTGCTGGTGCTGCTGCGCTGCTGCTACCTCTGCTGCTGTGCTAACTCTTCCACTACTGATACTGTGCTACTGCTAACTCTGCTGCTGGTGCTGCTACGCTACTGCTACCACTGCTGCTGTGCTAACTCTACCACTACTGCTACTGTGCTACTGCTAACTCTGGTGCTACTATGCAACTGCTGTCATGGCTAATGCTGCCGCTACAGCCACTGTGCTACTACTAACTCTGCTGCTTGTGCTGCTACGCTACTGCTACCACTGATGCTGTGCTAATTCTATCACTACTGATACTGTGCTACTGCTAACTTTGCTGCTGGTGCTGCTGCGCTACTCCCACCACTGCTGCTGTGCTAATTCTACCACTACTGATACTGTGCTACTGCTAACTCTGCTGCTGGTGCTGCTGTGCTACTGCTACCACTGCTGCTGTGCTAATTCTACCACTACTGATACTGTGCTACTGCTAACTCTGCTGCTGGTGCTGCTGCGCTACTGCTACCGCTGCTGCTGTGCTAATTCTACCACTACTGCTGCTAACTCTGCTGCTGGTGCTGCTGCACTACTGCTACCGCTGCTGCTGTGCTAATTCTACCACTACTGATACTGTGCTAATGCTAACTCTGCTGCTGGTGCTGCTGCGCTACTGCTACCACTGCTGCTGTGCTAACTCTTCCACTACTGATACTGTGCTACTGCCAACTCTGCTGCTGGTGCTGCTACGCTACTGCCACCACTGCTGCTGTGCTAACTCTTCCACTACTGATACTGTGCTACTGCCAACTCTGCTGCTGGTGCTGCTACGCTACTGCTGCTGTGCTAACTCTACCGCTACTGATACTGTGCTACTGCTAACTCTGCTGCTGGTGCTACTATGCAATTGCTATCACCGCTACTGTGCTACTGCTACTGTGCTAATGCTACCACTACTGCTACTGTGCTACTGCTTACTCTGGTGCTACTATGCAACTGCTATCACTGCTACTGTGCTAATGCTACCAGTACTGCTACTGTGCTACTGCTAACTCTGCTGCGGGTGCTACTATGCAACTGCTGTCACCGCTACTGTGCTACTGCTACTGTGCTAATGCTACCACTACTACTACTGTGCTACTGCTAATTCTGCTGCAGATGCTACTATGCAACTGCTATCACTGCTACTGTGCTAATGCTACCACTACTGCTACTATGCTGCTGCCAATACAGATGGTTGATGGTGGAGGAGGGCAGTTGATTTGCCCCCCCATCCACCATTGGTTGCTTGCATTATTTATTTATTTATTTTTACTTGTTTGTTGTGTTTTTATTTGTTTGTTTATTCAAGTAGTTATCTTGGCTTAAAGGAGGGGACCGCACTTAGGCAAAGTATATTTCAACGGAAAGTTGAATTCTTGAAGTGTTTAAAACGCATATTTTAATTTGACAATAATCCAATGCGATGCATTTTTAAACCAGCTAGTCTTCAAACTGGCTTCAATATCAGGGGCAGCGAAAAAAATACGCGGGGGTGACGGGCGATTCGCCCGCTAAACCTTAGAAATCGCCACCGTGAACCCAAGATACGGGGGCAAGAATTTTTTAATTGGCCGAAAAAAAATCACCCCCACTCAAAATCTGACTGTGGTCTGCGCAGTTTGTGTAATTGGGCCTAGTCTCAAACAGCCGCCTGGACTATGCTGCCACGTTTACTATAGTAACCTGTGTGTGGGCTGAAGCACAACTTCTCAGCTTTCAGGAAGTTGGAATTTTTCTAAAGCTCAAACCTTATGGTAATTACTGTACATATAACATGACGCGCGCATTTGTGTCCGCGACGACATGTTCAGATTAGAGAATTTTCACGAGGGCTGTTTTCTTTCTCCAGATCTTAAAAACAGCCCACGTGAAAAAAATGTATTTTTTTACCCTGATCAGGGGGCAGACATTTTTACTTGGGGAATCTCCTGATTTTGAATTTGATCTTCGGAAACCTCACCTTTAAATGCTCAATAACCTAAACCTCTCACAGTTTACATCTCCCGATTAGCCACAGTTGCTCTGACTAATTGGTAAAAACCGACCACTGTCTAATTTATTTTCGATGGCATTGTTATGCATTGCACCAAAAAATTATGAGGCATGTTCTTCTGCGCAAAAATGTCGACGTAAAATATCAATATATCTTTATAATTTCTGTGCTCGTGTAGCAGCACAGATTTGCGTAAATTAGGTTGCGTGGCTCATTAAGCAATAAGCCACGAGAATCCATTCTATATTCTGAATGTATTCGCAGCTAAAGGGCTTTGAAGGCACGTTGCACAGAGTGACAATCGTAGGGATGGCGAAAATAAATGTTGCAAAGTCAGCGAAAGTTTTGGATTTTTGCATTTATACTGCCACCCTTTACAATGCCATATCAATCATATAAAGGTAGACAGTAGGCATTCACCGTTCATTACCAGCTTACTGAAGGCCCTTTGAAATACTCCATGACCCAGATGAAGGGAAAGAGAACAACTGACATCACGAAAGAGAATAACTGACGCACAAGCACCGCGGCACTGGCGTTTGATTGGATAATGCGTTCGAAATGCACACTCACCCACTATACAGGGCACTATGTGGTGAATGTTCTACATTGAAAACAATATAAAGAGAGTGAGTGAGCGAGTGGACAAGTGTGTATTCCAAACGCAGCCTTAGATTCCCCAAGTAAAAATGTCTGCCCCCTGATATTGACGCCGATTTGAAGACTCGCTGGTTTTAAAATGCGTCGCACTGGATAATTACCAAATTAAAATTTATAAAACTATGCGTTTTAGACGCTTCAAGAATTCTACTTTTCGATGAAATATACTTTGCCGAGGTGCGGTCTCCTCCTTTGATGTATTTAGTCCACACCTCATTTTGCTTTTGCCTGGCAACTGCCTAATATTCTTCCACCATTGCAAAAAATCCTTGATTAATTGCCATTTTTAGCCCGCTTGGCCTCTAGACCAAACAGACTTGTGGTTAGATGCTTTTGTGGTGGTCTGTCGTGCGTCCGTAAACTTTTTGCGTTGTCAGCACTCTAGCACATTCAGTTTCTTACAGATCCTTTTCCTATTTTGTATATGGAATGAAAATCTGGGCCAGCCATGTTTGGCCGAGTGGGCAGAGTGGCTTTGCCACTATTCTTCTGTCATGGCTTGCGTTTTTTTTTTTTTTTTCTGTTTATCTCTCTACGGCAGTGACAGCTTTGGCCAGAGGCATTTTGGGCAATTCCCCAGTTTTCGGCTGAATTCAGGGACTGAATGACTGTAAAATCAAAGTTCATGTGAAAGTTGTTCACTGCAGCAGTGCAGTCTTGAAGAAGCACTAAATCCAACTGTGCGAAAGTGAAGATAAATCAAGTGATGGTTGATCAAAAAAAATTGGCTGAAGTTGAGCTCAGGTGAAATTAACGTACGTAACATGGACAGAAGATTGGGTGTAAATATGTGCAGAATGTGTCCTGAACCTGACTGTATTGAATAAAATCTTGTTAATTCTCAAAACATACTTCGTCTTGTTTATTATTAGGAGCAGTAATCATTAATTCAATGGCAGTACTTAATTGAACTGTAAAATGGGCCCCATGAATACCGGATGATGCACCAAATTTTTCTGATCTGAGGCTAATGGCAATATGTTTCTCCAAATATGCTCCTGAACTGATAGGAAGCACAGCTACCAACACAACCACAGGTTATACTTCTTTTAATTTATTCACAAACTTTAAAATTAGTGCAACATCAACAGGTGTAACAAGGGGTAACGTATGTCACATGGAAGGAAAAAAAATGCAATGAGCTTCAAAAATCCCACTGACACAAAATTATTTGTTGAAAAAGTATTTTGTGAATTTGAAAATACCAGAACAACGAATAGAAAACTATCAAACAACAGTGCATTTCTCAGTATTAAATTTAAGAATGTTACACTGTCAAAGATGATGTTTGTAACTTGGTTTAGTTGTGAGCCAAATTAAGTCCGTTATTGGCTGTAAAGAAAAAAATGTCTCGCACAATCCTTGCAACTCGGACAACAGTTGTGAATCGGTGTATTATCTGGGCAGGGAAAGGCTTCATTTACTTTTTGCAGACCAAACGATGATAATACAACATTCGAACAGTGGACAGACAAAACATTTCCGTCAATATTACAAACAGGATGTTCAGATCTGTGAAAATGCTCAGAACGAGTAGCCTATGCATGAACTGCAACGCAAGCAAACTCAACGATGATATTTGTCTAAAACAAACGCAAATTATGAGCTTCCTCCTGCTTTCAATCCTTCATTATCGATATCATCATATTCCTTGTTTATTCCACATAAATCCACCATGCTCGCAACATTTTTAACATTCGAACCTTTTTGACGGAATCCAGAAAATGTCTCAATTCACCTGCTAAAAACATTCAGCCGCCATCGCTGTTATCGTTCACGCGGAGCATGCGCAGTGAGGACAGTATGGGCTCGATGTGACCTGTCAGGAGTTTTTCTGATTTGAGAAAGCTGGTTTGCGGATAGGTTACGAGCATTATGATTTTTGGACAGAACAGCGGTACGCCAATTTCATCTGAAGGTTTCCTCAATTTATCTTTGGCTCATACCAGTAACATTTTAACCTATGATGAAAATCATCATCAGTTTTCTTATACAGTTATTATAGGGACAGAAAGTGGTTTCTATTGTTTTAAATAAAATCAAATTAATGTTCGTAACAGATTTGACAGAAGTCGCTCGTACGTTAGCCATTTTTTCCAACCAATAATATACAAATATGGAAACAATATAATATTTCTGTGGAAAAGTGGTCCTTTTACACTAGGCATTTCAAACTCTTTTCTGAACTCAGAAAAGTCAAGATTTTATTAAGAGGGTATTAATCGCTCAGTTGTAAAAATGTCTTTGCAGTGATGTCCAACACAGACACCTGTGATTTCAGGGGAGGGAAATGAAATAGTCTCCTTATTGACAAACGCTTTGGCTAAATGGGATAAAGTCGTCTTTATTATTTCCAATCATTAACTTCTGCAACATGCTTCATAAAAATAATTGACAGGTCAACAGTTTCAGATTTTTCAGTGTTTATGTTTCAGGGACAAAACCTGTGGAATCGCCCTCATGTTTTTGGGTCGTCAATCCATCCGTCCATGCGCTTGTCTGTCCTATGCTTGTGGGGATGCAATATTTCAAGAACGCTATGAAGGAATTTATGAAGACTCGACATTTATTTAGGAATTTATTTCATTCATTCATTTATAGGAATTTATTGACTCTACAATATAAAAAATATAAAAAAAGAGAAGGGCGACAACTTTAACGTAAAGCTCCTCACAGGGACGAAGCGACATGAAATACGGACACTGTCAGGAGCTCCTACGGGGAAGCCCAAGCTATTTTTAGCTGGAGGTCGTTGAATTGTTATATTCACCTCCTGCGCATTATCGCGTGGTGAATATCACTGTTTGCAGTAACTGGCAGAGCTTGCCTTGGCCAATCAGGAGAGAGCGAATCCTTATGTCGTATAAAAATGACAAATAACTGCTTTCAGTTTTAATTTTGATTGAACATACCTCCCCATTTTTTTCCGATTTAGGGTTGTGTTTTAGCCTGGAATCCATACTGATAAAGTGCAGGTCGCTCCCAAAGGTCACTGACTTATCAGTCTGGCCTCAGTCGTATAGCCAGCGTTTAGCCCTTATGTCACTAATAAAGTGAATACATGAATATTCATGTTTTCTGCTCTTGGCGAGAACCACCAATCGAATATGAGTTAGCTGGCCAGCAACGGCATTCGTGAATGTTATTTGACATGAGCTTAAAAATTAGATTGTGGTTTGCTTATGCTTACTCTTGGAGTGGTTGTTAGGTTTTGAATAGGATAATGTTTGGCCATATCTGCATTTTGTTTATTTCAGTGGGATTCCCCGGTATAATAAAGGCTAAATTAAATAATACTCAAATTACATAACGCATTTCACGGTAATTGGCATTAGCTATAGCTCGAAGGGCATGATTGCATCAGCTAGATTAAAGTGATACTCCACCCAAAAACTATAATTTGTATGTCAATTACTCACCGTTAGATGTCTTGAACGGACAAAGTTGTTCTTCACCTGGCACAACTTTATGGCCACTGGAGAGTTTTGAAAAATTATCCAAATGTTCAATTTCTATTCAGTACGATAGTTGAAAAACGCCATCACCGATCATCACGGTTTCTGGTGAGGACATCGGGGTAGAATTACTACAGGCACACACGCTTCAACTGTGCAGGGGCTGAGGGGTCCTGCCTGCGTTGGCACGGCTATTTTTAGGATTTAGTTTTTCGTGATATTGGCTATGCTGTCCAAGAACCTCTGTAGGTCCAGAGCATCATTATTTTCAGTATTTAGCTGGGCGTTTACAGCTACTCGCTTTCATTTATGGAAGCTACAGCTGGGCTGTTACTGCTGCTCCTTGTAGACTGTCAGCATTTCAGATTTCAGTTGTGCTGCATTCATAAAGTGTTCTTTAGGTCATTGATCAAACAGTATCTGACGATGATATCAGGACTTAAATTTGCTGAGCCCTTAAAACTGAGCGCTCGTGTCTGAAGTCATTGCCTGGTAAATATGGGCGCCGTCGGGACAGTGATGCCCTGAGATTATTGGTTGCCTGCCGTTTGGTGCTCGGCGAGCTGGTGGCTGTTCCCAGGCTGCCCACGCAATACTGACCGTCCCTGCCCATTTCCCTCAGGAATTACCTAGCACCATTCATTACCCCTGAAACGGGTTGCTCTGTATAACTGAGAGAGTCCCGTGCAAGCTGCGGAATATTAGGAGCTACTTTCCCCATTCACTGTCCTGCGAGCAGACTACCATTATGCAGTGCAGCCCTGACTCCCAAAATCCTACTGGTCGGCTGTAAAGCCCTCCTTGGTTTGCCTGCATTCTGACACAGGAACATTCTGGTATTAGAGTGAAAATCGGAACACGTTTTGACCCTGTGTCTGGGATTTTGCTAGATTGAAGATGTATTTTAGGTCTTACAGGGCAAAGAAAATGGCAAGATTTAATTTTTTCCATCGTTTGAGCCAACTGCTCCGAATATATGGATATTTTAAATGTGCCATCTTCATCTTTAAAAACAAAAATGATGGAACAATGTCTCATAATCATCCTAAAAACCTATTTGAAGTGTGAATATATACTGAAATGCAGAATCAAAGGCTGTAGTTTTCTGAAGCAACACTAAACAGCAGTGGAAATGCTACATTAAGCTTGTTTTATCTGGAGAATTAGCATTTCCTCCAACATTAAATATCAATTTTGAATTTCACTATTCCTGATTGTTCAGGACATGACTGTATGGGCGTTACTGACTGTCTCTGCCTCCTGCTCACGACTTCAACCAACAGAGAATATGAACACAGAAAATACTGAAGCGGGCCTTCACTCCGGGATTTCTGAAAACTTAACTTAATAACGGGCCTGTTGCTTACGCTCGGAACGAGTCAGCTTTACATCTTCCAGTGCTTGCCCATTTGCGTGACTCAAGTTAGATATTTTGAGAGCATTGCAGTTGTTATGTAGTTAGAGTTGGTACTCGTACCTTCATTTACATTTTGCGTAACTAGCTAGCTAGTTACAATTTCATTTTGATTGTTTCTTGCATGTGCAGGCATTCGCTGTCTCTCTTACCGCACTCGTTTACATGGGTATTGCAGGTGGGGTTAGGTGAATTATCACTTTAATTACGGGCAGGTGTGGACTTGAAGAAGAGCTCCCTTCTGATTGGTTGAATGCAAGTGAGGTTCCAGATGACATGTAGCAAGACCAGGGCTCCTTGAAACTCAAGAGACAAGCCAGAAACTCTGGAAAATTGACAGCAAATAACTTTGTGTACAAACTACTGCCCAAATTATGAGTGATGTATTCAGTGTCTTGGAAGCTTGAGTGCAATTACATGTTGATAGCAAGTGAGTGACCAAAACAGGTTTATTGTCCATTTAAAATCTGAGGTGAACTGTGGAATTTCACCATTTCCAAGTGGTCAAGTTCAAGGTGAATGTATGCAATCTGAGGGAGTTCTTGAAAATTTTTTGATGCATAGATCCGAAATTACGTGATGACATTGATATTATTATTTAATGGTTAGGTTTTTTAAAAGCAAACTATAAAAGCATTGTTTCATTACAATACTTTTGAAATTGTTGCAATCACATTAATCTTGCATTGTTTCATCAAAGGTTGAGTTGTCACAAGTGCTAAACACATGCTGCCTTCAAAAACGCGGTTATTTACTGAGGCTTCGAGTTCATTGCTTTGTTCGTTCGGTCACTGAATCTGCAGATTTGTTGAGAAGTGCGTGCATAGTATGAAGTATTATCTGAAAACACACAATAAGAGCAGAAGCGTTTCTTGGCTTATTTCACGTCTCATACTTCATATCTAGATCATGAGAAAGCTGGCAAAGCCGAGCAAACACTCCCATCAGATGAAAACTGAGTATCACGGCAGTGCCTGGAGTTCGGCGATTTCACATCGTTCGCCTGTAGAAGCGGTAGCTAACCTCTCCTTTACATTACACTACACAATTCCTGTTTGCCTATGATTAATGCAACAACAAGTACATGGGTGCCGTTCTCACCCATTCATACCTAAAATCGCTAAGACTTATAAAATGTAAAGCTCTGTACAACTCCTAAATGTAAAATCGCCGCAAAACGTAAATCTCCCCCAAAACGTTATAAAAATTAACGCTAAATGTAAAACTCACCCTAAATGTAATAATTTCTAACGCTAAACGTAATAATCGACCTTCCCCATAAACATGAAATTTCTAACGCAAAACGTAAATACTCAGCCTCCCCCTAAATGTAACAAAAACTGTCGCTAAACGTAATATCGTCGGCCTGCTGATAAAACCTCGTATCTTCAAAATGATAAACTTTACAGGAAAATAAAAAATAATAATTAAATAATGTAAATATATAAATATAATTTAAAATATAAATAAAATAAAAAATGTTTAATTTTGCATTTAAGAATAGTGGACATACGAGTTTTTGTTTCTTATCAATTTGGAGATAGGAAGTTTTACCAGCAGGCTGACGATATTCAATCTTTTGTTTTTCATGAAGTGAGCTTCAAGTGCTCTACAATGCATTAAACAATATTTCGAGAATGAGGCGAATTTGACTCATTCAACAGGTGCTGCCTCACTAGCAGCCAAATCCGCCTGCCAAAATTTACGTCAGATCTATGATAGATAAAGATCGACGGTGGTTCCTCAAGGATTTTTTGACGTTAGCAAGTGCTGCCTTACAGTGACTACCCGAAACATCCCTTTTTCCATAATTTTAACCCACTCTCGCCAAACCTGTTGCAGGCCAAACTTTGAGCGAATCATATTTTATTCGTGCTATAGTTCCTATAGGGGAGACCGGGGATGATAGTAACATTTTTTGTTTGAGCATCTTTAACTCAGGGATCCTTTATGCCAGATCTCTCAAACTTTGCACCATAGTATCCTTGTTTGTTGACTCTAAAAATAGCACTCACTTAGACATCTATAACACAATCACAGAACATGTGAATTGGCATCAAATATGAAGAGTGCACTTGTTACAACCCACCCTGCTGCGGGGATGATTTGTTACACTGTGTGGGGATAGATGTAACACTGAGAGGTAATCTGCTGAAATAAAATATTATAAATTCAATTCTGCAAGGACTTTATTGAAGAATAAAGATTTAACATTATCCACAAGCTGAACCATCTTAAGTAAACGAAAAGCAAAGTTCCTCAAAAACTTTTAATTCAGAGCAAAACAACTGCTGCATATAGTTTGCATGAGTGCCTATTTGCATGCATGTGTGTAAGTAGAGATCTGTGTGTGTTTTTGTGTGCATTTGTGTAGGTATTAGCGTGTGTGCGTGTGTGTGTGTGTGTGGGTATTGGTGTGTACGTGCGTGTGTGTTGGTTTAGGTGTGTGTGTGTCCAGGACTATTCTTTCACTCACTGTTGCAGTTGTGGCAAATGTAGGTGGCTGCCCCTGGGATGCGGGCTTTGTGGGCTCAGAACAGACAGTGTTACAACCATCCCCACCCCAGGCAGCCATTACATAGCCAGCTTTTTAAGCATGTGGGTTTAAAGTCAGCATGAATGGAAAGTACCTCATTAAACTATAGAAACTGCTGTTTTAGGTATAATAAATCAAATAATTGTATCTACAACACAATGAACACAAGACAAAAAATAATCTTCGCGAAAAATTTTACTTTCTTACCTGAAAATCAGTGTTTTGGTTATAAAATCCACGAAGTTACACACAGAGATATGCCATTTCTCCTGTGAGCTCAAAAAAAAAAAAAAAGGAAGTAGGGAGTGTCCAATATTGATGACATCACTGCGTCTATTTCTGATTGGTCAAAAAGACAGTGTTACATTTTACCCAGTGTTACAACACTCCCCGGTCTCCCCTACCCTGTATGTAATAGAACTACCGGTACTAGTAATTTTCAGAAATCTGTTATTGGAGTTGAATGACATAAAGGACACTATTTACGAAGTGTTGCCTTACCGAGAATACTTGCTAAGAACCCTTGAGCCATGAATTTGTCTCATTTAAGAGACATGTTGCCTTAACGAGACTACCAGCCATATCCACCTACCAAGGTTGACGTTACGTCCGTAATAATTGTATCCCCGATGCTATGGTTTTGTGTCCGCATCCGGAGACATTTCTGAGCATTTTACAGGCGAAAACTTGAAACTTGGAGGGGCTCAGCCTCCCCCTCCTCCCCCCCCCCCAATTTATCATCTGATAGAAAAATATTTTTATGTCAGATACCTGGAGAACGTCTTACCGTCTGTAGTTGTGAAAATGTGTGTTCCTCTAAATAACTTGCAAACGAATCCCCATGAATAATTGTTTTAATTATTTTCATGTGTATAATACGTAGGCTACAGGCCCCTTCCTCCATTCTGATGTGCTTCCACCGCCCCTGATAACGTTTCAACCGTACCATTATCTAACGCTAAGCACAAGACCGCCCCCCATATGTAACACACCTTGCTGCAAAACGTAAGAATTCCCCCTATATGTAATAATCCTTAACCCTAAATGTAAGAACTCCCCCTAAAAGCTTAACGCTAAACGTAAGAACTTCCCCTATATATAACAAACCTTATCGCTAAACGTAAGAACTCCCCCCTATGTGTAACAAACCTTATCGCTAAACATAAGAACTCCCCCATATGTAACAAACCTTAAAACGAATTAAAATAAACCCTTAACGAAATGAAGAACCCCCCTATATGTAATAAACCTTAACGCTAAACGTAAGATTTCCCCCTATATGTAATAAACCTTAACGCTAAACATAAGAACTCCCCCTATATGTAACAAACCTTAACGCTAAACGTAAGAATTCCCCCATATGTAATAAACCTTAACGCTAAATGTAAGAACCCCCCCTATATGTAACAAACCTTATCTCTAAACGTAAGAACTCCCCCCTATATGGAACAAACCTTATGGCTAAACGTAAGAACTCCCCCCTATATGTAACAAACCTTATCGCTAAACATAAGAACTCCCCCCATATGTAACAAACCTTAACGCTAAACGTAAGAATTCCCCCTATATGTAATAAACCTTAACGCTAAACGTAAGAATTCCCCCTATATGTAATAAACCTTAACGCTAAACATAAGAACTCCCCCTATATGTAACAAACCTTAACGCTAAACGTAAGAAGTCCCCCATATGTAATAAACCTTAACGCTAAATGTAAGAACTCCCCCTATATGTAACAAACCTTATCGCTAAACGTAAGAACTCCCCCCTATATGGAACAAACCTTATCGCTAAACGTAAGAACTCCCCCCTATATGTAACAAACCTTATCGCTAAACATAAGAACTCCCCCCATATGTAACAAACCTTGACGCTTAACGTAAGAATTCCCCCTATATGTAATAAACCTTAACGCTAAACGTAAGAATTCCCCCTATATGTAATAAACCTTAATGCTAAATGTAAGAACTCCCCCTATATGTAACAAAGCTTAACGCTAAACATAAGAACTCCCCCTAAATGTAACAAAGCTTAACGCTAAACATAAGAACTCACCCTATAT